>JANUSC010000625.1:0-65628 GCA_025200525.1 Camellia lanceoleosa | reverse complement strand
TTAGAATTATTTTTTCAATTTATTTAAGATGTAGTTGTGGGTATCTTTTTTTTTTTTTAAATTTAATTTATCTGTGGTTTTCATTTGTTTTTTAATTATTATTATTGGGTAAGTTATATGATGTGGAGTTAGATATGTGATGACATTACGTGAATTTTATTGATTTAAAGTTTTTTTTTTTAGTTTTTTTTGTTGTACTATAATATATTAACCCATAAAAATATAGGTAGATGTTCGCTAACTTTAATAAAAAATATTATCTGATTTTTAGGGAAGAAAAAGGAATGCAAGTTTTTAATATACTTTTGAAAATTTGTGAGAAAGATTAGGAGGAGAGATGCTGAAATATTTTTTGTTATTAAATAAATAAATCAGGTCAATAGTTTTTTTTTAATCTCAGCACTTTGTAAATTAAAAAATCAATAATTTTTGAAAATTGATTAATTTGTCCCATTAAGTGATTTAAAATTTTGATAGATATACATTAAAAAAAATAGATAATTATATTATTAAATCATAATTCAAATTTAGATGTTATATCTTTTTTGAGGTCTATAGCTAAATTCTTTATCTTTTTATTTTATTTATTTTGTGTGTAACCTATAGTATATAAGAGAAATTAAAAGGGTGTTGCAATAATTATGAGAGAAGTCAAAAGGATTGTCGGTTGGGAGAAGTCAATAAATGATAAGGTTGGGTTGGGGAGAGAAGTCAATAAATCTTGAAGTTTTTTAAATCAAAAAATTAGAAAATTAGGATTAGGAGATTGGAGCTCCGACAGGCCTTGGGGTTAAAAACCCCCTTTTGCTTAATATATAGTATAAATAGATATATATATATATAAATATATAAGAAAGAAAGAAAGGAAAGAAAGAAAGAAAGAAAATAAAAAAAAAATAAAAAAAATTGAAAAAAGACTCTAAGTGGGTTTTTGGTTAGACCCTTCAGGTCACTGGTTTTGGCTCGACCCGGGGTCACTGGTTTTGATGTTTGGCCCCAATCCGGTTGGGTTGACTGACGGAATTAGGTCTTGGTCCATGGGATTCGACCGGCATCGTCCGTATGCTTGAAAACAATTTACTAAACAAGGTAATGTTTTCTATTAATTTTGAAAATTACAAATTTTTTATTATTTGTTTCTCTGTATTTTTTCTCACAAAAAAAAAATAGCTACATTAATTATCTTTTTTTTTTTTTTTGAGAGAGGTTTTGACCTTCAATTTTTCCTCAAATGGGTGTTCTAGATGGAAAGGGTAGAGTTAGTTCGCATAATGAGAAAAAAGTGCTTGCGTGCAGAGGGGCCTTCAATTCAGGAGAAAGAATAGTGGGTTTGCATAGAGTGCCTTCTGATAATAGCTTCAATGTTGGCATGTCTGCAGAAGGGCTTAAGTGTGAGACCGAAGAGATAGGCTTTAGCGCAAAATAGAAGAAATGGTTTACAAAGTGTCTTCTTGAGTCACGACTTCAATACTTAGGAGAGAGGAGTAGGCTCAAGTCGAGAGAAATGAGGGTTTGTAGAAAGTGTTTTCTGTCATGACTTCAAGGTTCATGTACATGAAAATGAGTGATAAGCATCAGAGTGTATCTCTAGGGTCACGCCCAATGCTTGAAACACAAACCACGGCATTTTAATAAAGAGAAATGATTAGTGATAAAATATTTTTGTATCCTTCAATACCGTAACAAAGAATTTATTATTGGTGATGAAATATTTTGTCTTCCACAACTTAACCTTATGAGATCTAAAATTATATTCGCCACGAATCAATTAGAATTTATTAGTGACTTAAATATTTTCGCCTCCCACAACTTATTCTTCCTCAAAACAAAAATATATTTGTCGCCTATTTAATAGAAAGATGAAATGACATTGTCTCGCATGATGGAGGTTTATCGGGTGACGTAAATATTTTCATCTTCCATAACTTATCCTTCGCAGACAAAAATATATTTCTCCCCTAAAAAATCCAAATATGCAACGATATTGTTAAATAGGAATGGAATTTATTGGCAACGAATTACGTTCGTCACAAAAAAAAATTATATTTTGTCACAAAAATGTTTGTCTCCAATGAGCTAAAATAATTCGCGCCAATGCAAATGAAATTGGCGCCTCATTTTTGTACATGAAATTTTGTTTTCGTCTCCTATACTTTTGAGAAAAATTAAACAAATCCACAAAATTAATATTTCATTATCTTGGATTAAATTTTAAAACAAATTTTTTTTTTTGTCACAATAGCCCGTGATTTCTTGTATTTTTATTGATTTTAAGCATTTGGTGATGAAATTTGGTTTTCCTCTCTAAAATAATACATTTGGAGATCTAAATTATTTCCTCTCTAAAATTTTTTTACAATGGTGACTACAAATTTCGCTCCAAAATGACGCCAAATCTTCCACCAAATTTTCCAAGGGCGGAAATTGTTTTGTGACGAAAAATAAAATTTAGAGCTCTAATAAAATTTTCGCCTATTGTTTTATTTGATTTTAAGCATTTGGTGACGAAATTTGGTTTTCCTCTCTAAAAATAATATATTTGGAGACTAAATTATTTCCTCTCTAAAATTTTTTTACAATGGTGACGACAAATTTCGCTCCAAAATGGCCAAATCTTCCACCAAATTTTCCAAGGGCGGAAATTGTTTTGTGACTTAAAATAAAATTTAGAGACGAATAAAATTTCGCCACCTATTGTTTTATTTGATTTTAAGCATTTCGTGATTTAAATTTGGTTTTCGTCTCAAAAATAATATAATTGGAGGCTTAAATCTTATTTTCATCACTAAAACATGCATATTTGGAGACTAAATATTTTTTCATTATGCGTGCCACCATAGACCTTTTTGTTGTAGTGCTAAGGTGACGATAACAATGCGGAAGGATGCAAGACAATGCAACCTAAGTGTGACGATAACAATGCTAAGGATGCAAACAAAGCAATGCACTAACAAGTGTAGTAAGGTGCGAAGATAGCGTAATGATACTATGTAATGCACAAAACAAGACGACAAAGCAACAATAAAATGCACATGCACAATGCAAGTAATGGACACAACGCAAAAATAGTGCGACAAGAAGATAGCGCGATAAAATGCATGCACAATGCAAGTAATGGAGACAACGCAAAATAGCATGATAAAATGCATGCACAATGCAAGTAATGGACATAGCAAAATAGCACGATGCAAATGCGCGATAAAATGCATGCACAATGCAAGTAATGGACATAGCGAAAAATAAAGCGATAAAATGCATGAACAATGCAAGTAATGGACACAGAGGAAAATAACGAGATACAATGCATGCACAATGCAAGCAATGGATACAGTGCAAAATAGTGCGATGCACAAAATATCACGATAAAATGGATGCACAATGCAAGTAATGGACAGAATGCAAATTAGCGTGATGTGCAAAATAACGTGATAAAATGCATGCACAATGCAAGTAATGGACAAAGCACAAAATAGCGCGATAAAATGCATGCACAATGCAAATAATGGGCACAGTGCAAAATAGCGCGATGCGCAAAAAAGTGCAATAACAAAAAATGTATAGTAGATACAAAAGGGTATGTATTCCAACCACACTTGGAATGAAAAGGAGGCAAAAACAAATCCCAAAACAACTAATCATGAGCGTGCTCAACGCGCCCGAGGTAAATTCCAAACACGCTAAAATCGTGGTGGAGAAAGGGACACTCAAACCACGCAAATCGTAAGAGAAGGTCCAAAAACATCCCCCCAGGCGCATACACGATGCTGCCTGAGATAAATTCCAAACATGCTGAAATCGTGTAAGGAAGAACCAAACTCTAACCACGCTAAAATCGTGAGAAGAGGTCAACAAATTCCAAACACGCTGAAATCGTGAGAAGAGATCAACAAATTCCAAACCCGCGTAAATCATGTGAGGAAGGGCCAAACTTTAGCCACGTTGAAATCGTGAGAAGAGGTCAACAAATTCCAAACACGCTGACATTGTGAGAGGAAGGGCCAAACTCTAACCACGCTAAAATCGTGAGAAGAGGTCAACAAATTCCAAACACGCTGAAATCGTGTGAGGAAGGGCCATACTCTAACCACGCTGAAATCGTGAGAAGACGTCAACAAATTCCAAACACGCTGAAATCGTGTGAGGAAGAACCAAACTCTAAGCACGCTGAAATCGTGAGAAGAGGTTAACAAATTCCAAACATGCTAAAATCGTGTGAGGAAGGGCCAAACACTAGCCATGCTGAAATCGTGAGAAGAGGTCAACAAATTCCAAACATGCTGAAATTGTGAGAGGAAAGGCAAAACTCTAACCACGCTGAAATTGTAAGAAGAGGTCAACAAATTCCAAACACGCTGAAATCGTAAGAGGAAAGAGACAGAGGGAAAAACAAAGGGACATATCCCGGTGTTTCAGACAAGAAGGAGAAACATAGGACGATCCTGTTTCGAATAAAAGGAGGTGCATAACAATGCAACAAGAGGAAGGGCACACCTCTCGGATCACATGCGAGAGGAAGAGAAAACCTCTCAACAGAAAGCACACGCTAGAGAGGAAACGGAAAACCTCTAGCGAGCACACGCGAGAGGAAAGGTAAAACCTCTCAGAAAGCACACGCGAGAAAGGAAAGAAAGCATTTCAAAGATATCACATGCAAGAGAGGAAAAGCATCTCTCGTATCACACGCAAGAGAGGAATGAAGCATCTCACAGATCACACGCAAGAGAGAAAGATAGCATCTCAACAGATCACACGAAGAGAGGAATGGCATCTCTCTGCGTATCACACGCAAGAGAGGAAACATAGCATCTCTCAGCGTATCACACACAAGAGAGGAAACATAGCATCTCTCAGCGTATCACACGCACGAGAGGAAAGAAAGCATCTCTCAGCGTATCACATGCAAGAGAGGAAAGAAAGCATCTCTCAGCGTATCACACGCAAGAGAGGAAAGATAACATCTTTCAACGTATCACACGCAATAGAGGAAAGAAAGCATCTCTCAGCATATCACACGCAAGAGAGGAAAGGAAGCATTTCTCAGCGTATCACACGCAAGAGAGGAAAGATAGCATCTCTCAGCGTATCACATGCAAGAGAGGAAAGATATCCAAACGTGCGCCAAACGCGAGAGGAGAAAGGTATCAGTCAAACTGAACCGGAACTTCTCCAAATGAACTGTACGTACAATACTGTGCATGAATGAGAAAGAAATTGATAGGTATAATGCAATACATTGCACGATGCTAAAAGAATGTAACCTCGAATAAAGACGGGTCAGTAGTGAGCGGAATCGATTCCACCGAAGTCTCAGGAGTCTTAATTAGGTTCCAAATTTTAATCGAAGTCTGAAGTCCGTATTCTGGGTGATAACCGATGCCACGCCTTTGTCAGTCGCTTTCTCTTTCTTTTGAGTCTGTTGTAAATGAAGAATCGGACGCTTTTCGAGTACATAAAGAGAATTATATAGATTTGGTTCGAAAGTACTTTTCTGTGCCTTTGATTTATTGCTTGAATCAGGACTTTCAAAATTTTGACAAAACGACGAGGAAGAAATTCCTCCGGTTTTGCAACGATTAATTTATCAAGAGTAGGAAAGATTTGTTAAACCTTTAGTTGATGAAATCACTACTGTGAATATTGGTACTGAGAAGGACCCACTACCGGGTCCAGACGGGTCCACGTTGTCTTCGGAGGAACGCAAGCGCTTAGTCGCTTTATTAAAAGATTTCAAAGATGTTTTGCGTGGTCCTACTAAGACATGCTCGAATCGATCCCGAGATTGTATAAAGACCGATCCTCTTGACCCCGAGGCCCAACTCACAAACGTAAACTCAAAAGGATCCGCCCTAATGGGCCATCAAGTAGGATCCGAGTACGCTGCGGATTTTAGAGATTTGAACAGAGCCATCAAGGACGACTTTCCTTGCCGATATTGATGAGTTGGTGGATTTTACACGGGCATGCTTTTGCTTTCGCTTATGGATGGTTTTCGTTACAATCGATAGTGATGGCACCAAGACCGAAAAGACCGCCTTTCACGACCTGGGGAACCTATTGCTACAAGAGTAATGCCATTTGGATTGAAGAACGCTGAGTCAGATATCAACTAAGCGACCACAATATTACATGACATGATCCACAAAGAGGTTGAGGTGTACGTGATCTACATGATTGTCAAGTCCAAAGAAAGAGAGGGCCACCACATCGCCTTTGCAAAAGTTTTTTCCAAAAGATTAGAGAATTCCTACAAAAAACATTGAATCAGAGAAGTGTAATGCTCGTGTTACAAAGCAGGAAAATGCTAGGGTTTCTGACATACGTAGGGGCATCGAAGTCGACCCTTCCAAAATCAAGGCCATCTTAGAAATGCCACCACCAATGACCGAAAAGGAGGTGCGAGGCTTTCGGGTAAAGTGCAATTCATAAGACAGCTTTATCTCAAAATTAACCTTGACTTAGAACCACTTTTGGTCTCAAGAAAGGAAAGAAATTCCAATGGGACGGCCGATGCCAAGTCATGGAACAGATCAAGAAATACTTACAGAACCCACCCGTGTTGTCACCACCGTGAGCTGTGGAGACCGTTGATATTGTACCTTTCAAAGGATCGAAACTACAATGGGTCAGATGCTCGCCTCAAGAATCGAGGATAAGGTGGAGAAGGCCATCTACTATCCGAGCAAGAAGATGCTAGAGTATGAAACTCGCTACACCGCTGGAGAAGGCTTGCTTAGCTTTGGTATGGGCTACCAGAAGTCAGCGGCACTACCGTTAGCTCACTCCGTAATGTTGGTTTCACGACCGATCCCATCAAATATCTTGTCGAGAAACCGCACTTACGTAGGCTAGCTCGTTGGTTGTCAGTAGCTTTCCAATATGATCTGAAATATATGACACGCAAGTCACCAAGGGAAGAGCAAAGAGCAAAATTTAATCGATCATCCAAAGGAAGGGGTGAAGGCTTGAGTACTTATTCCCAGATGAGGCCATTTTGCACCTCGAAGATGAAACTTGATGACGATTTTGACATAAAGCATCAAACCAAGACGGTATGGGATATGAGTGTTGTATATAGCACCGACAATTCCCGTATCCTCTAGCATTCAAACTCCTGCTCAAAGTCTCAACAATGAAGTAATACGAGGCATGCATTGTTTGCCTAGAAGCACCGAACTAGGGGCAAAACGGTTAGACATCATCGGGACTCGAACCTTGTTGTGTCTCAAGCAAAAGGAGATTGGAAGGTCAAAGAAGAAAAGATGATAATGTACCACCGCATCTTGGATTTGTTAATTCCTCGCTTTGAGAAGCTAAACTTTGCTCATCTACTAAGAGAGAACAACAAAGTTCGCAGATTCATTAGCAACTCTATCTTCCATGATAGACATCCCGCTTTGGAGTCCTGATAAGGCCCAATCATCATTGACCGAAGTTTGCACTAGCATATGAAGTTTATCGCCGCCATAGATGAGGTTCAAGACGACAACCCCGGTATTATGACATTTGGAACTTCTTGGAGAAAGAGGCGATTCACCAGGGCAAATGCCAAGGATAAAAGGGCAATCAAGAATGGTCGCTCACCCATCGCTTCAGGGTAAGTCAGATAAGTGAGGTCATCTGGGAATGCATAAGCTATATGTGGAAATTGAAGAGTTAAAGTGCCTGATGGAGGCCATCCATGGAGGAGAATGTGGTGCACATATGAACAGGGTAATGTTGGCTTGAAAGGTCCTTAGACAGGGTTACTACTGGTCTACCATGGAGGAGGATTGTATCGGCTTTGTTCAAATGATGCCACAAATGTCAAATTCATGCAAACTGCATGAACATCCCGCCGTCGAAGCTGTATAATATGACTTCGCCATGGCCATTTTCAGTTTGGGGAATCAATGTGATCGGGGCTGTTATTCCGAGGGGGTCGAATGGGCATGCATTTATCCTGGTCGCGATAGATTACTTTACAAAGTGGGTCGAGGCCTAATCTTATGCAGTGTTGAAGGCTTCACATGTCACGAAGTTTATCAGAAACAACATCATCTGTCGTTACAGAGTCCCACATGAGATAATTTCAGAAAACGGTTCCCACTTCAAGAAGGAGGTGATTGACTTATTGGAAAAATACAACGTGGCTTTTCATAAGTCATCCACCTACCGGCCGTAAACCAATGGAGCGGTTGAGGTTGCTAACAAGAATATCAAACACATATTGCAAAAGATGCTGGAAATATACCGGGATTGGCCAAATAAGCTGCCATTTGCTTTGTGGGGCTACCAGACTTCGATTAGAACTTCTATTGGGGCGACTCCGTATTCATTAGTCTATGGGATGGAGGCCGTTCTACCTATCGAAATTGAGGTTCCGCTTTATGGTATTGGTGAGTGCCGATAGTTAAGCAGATTGGCAGAAGAGCAGATTCGAGGAACTCATGCTATTTGATAAGAGGAGATTGAAAGCACTGTACCATGTTCAAGGTTATCAGCGCAGAATTGCCCGGGCTTTCAACAAGAAGGTTAAGTCCAGGAATTTAAAGGAAGGAGATTTGGTACTCAAGGACAACCGAAGTTCCCATCCACGACCCAAGGGGCAAATTTAGACCCAATTGACCGGTCCCTACATCATTAAGTCTATTTGGTCGGTGGAGCTGCTCGATGGACCTAGATAGCCTAGAGTTCTCACAACCGATCAACATGGACAAGTTGAAGAAATATTACCCCTAAGAGGCTCGCTAGGCTGAAAATCCGAAAGGACAACCTAGGCAAAAGTTAGAGCATAGAAAATTGGAAAATATAAAAACTGAGCTCGCAAGGTTGAAAACCCACAAATGGCGGCCTTGGCAAAAGTTAGAGCGTAAAAGTAGAGTGAAAATACCCGAGTGAACCCAAGCCTGAACTATGTAAGGCTTGATTCCCATCCTTGGGATACATAGACAACTCCATCTTGGAGTTCAGCCATAACCTTTTCCCCAATCAACTCTGTCCCTTTGATCATCTTGGTCCTCTTTGTCTGCTCAAAGATTCAAAGCTTTGATTGTAATCTCCTGCAAGATTATTCAAACTAGGGCAACTTTCCGTTGTCGGCAAAGTCAAGACTATTTAGGACTAGGGGCAACTTTCAGCTTGTCGAATTGGGTTGTGCATCCCAGTGATAGATCTCAGGCGTGTCCAGTTCTGATCTACATCGAAAATAGTTTTGAAAAGTTTTAATAAAAGTTGACTTTGTTCAAATTAATCTTTTACACTAAGACCATTTCTCGACCCAAAACGAGAAATTTTCAGTACCACAACCTTCAATTTCGTTGATTTCAATACAGAGTTCTCCTGCTCTTGTATACAAATTGAAGTTGCTTTTTTATTACATTCATAAAGAAAACTTGAAAGTACTAATAAAGCAATAAATCCGGGGCATAGATAAGTCAGTGTTCCGCGCCTCCTAGAGCCGGGTCGCCTGATGCCAAGCTGGGCCCGACCTGTGCCTCCTCATTAAGCCAATCCAAGCACTCATTAGACAAAGTACAATTGAAAGTGGGAGCGGGGGCCAGGAGCTCTCTAGTCCTCCATGCTGTCATATATCGCAAGCCGTGGCGCCGGATCGGAATGTAGCCGAGTACTCTATCCTCTCTCGTGAACAAGTCCGTCATGACCAAATTGGCACTGAAACTGGAATGGGAAGTAGAACACACAGTGTGTCATGCCGGTCAATTAAATCCTAGGTTGACGGGTCATGCTATAGCCCATTGCCGGTAGATTGAGCCAGGGGCACCGCCAAGCAATACGGTCTGCGGACAAGTTGCACATCGAATCGAACCACCAACCCTCATCAAGGGCATCGACTAGGCGTTGCCTAAAGAAGTAACCTCGAGTTGAGTATGTTGGGCAAGAGTCCACAACCTGCCACTTGCCCATCAACCACACTTGGGAAGGGATGAAAATGAGAAAATAAAGAATAGAGATGTACGATGAGAGAAAAAGTAAGAAAAGGGTTTTGTGAGAAAACCAAGCTTATGGGCCAAGCGATGTGAGTAATACATATGAGAGATTGGGTGGGAAACTTTACCTGCAATAGTAGTGGACTCCCTGCAAATTTGGTCGTTTCGCGACGATAGAAAGCATCCAAGCCCATCAACGCCTCACCAGAGTCATGGTGATGCAACTTACCTCCTTCAAACCTTGGGCAACCTCGATCAACGGACGCTTAGATCCTTCGGAGCCCGAGGCAAGTAAGAAATGAGATATCATGCACAAACAAAGTGCGGTTGTCAAAACCTTGCTAATGACAACAAGCGGTCACCGCATCGTAAAAAGAAATCAAACTCGAATGTCCAAAGATTCCATCGCAAATCAAAGATCGAGCGTCAGGTATTGAGAGCCAACACATTTTTCCTAAGGCTTGGGCATGGCCAAAACGAAGTTGGGGCAGGATCTCTTCATTGCGCTCAGACTCTATTAAAGCTTGGAAATCTTCAAAGGTAGGACATACCTTTTGCTCGCCGAAACTAAAAACATGTGTCACCAGATTCTAAAACCTAGCCGTGCCATGGAGAAATGGGAGGTGCAGCGGGGAATGACCCAGAGTGAATAGTGAATTTATACCAAAGCCCCAGAAATTCAACTGTTCCGAACCATCCAAGTTGTTAATCCAAGTTGTGAGATTCTGGGCAAGAAGCGCTTCCATTTGGGGCAAATCAATGTTGAATTGAGAAGAACTCCGGCCGAGGCCCGCTTTGTAGAAGATAAGGTTGAGTGGAGGACAAATGTTAGCATTTTGCTGGTTCTGGCAATTCAGGGCCGGCCGACCAAATATAGTGTCGACCAACCACCACTTTTGGCCGATTAATCAAAGGTGCTGGCCGATGGCCATTTCTCATGGCCGATGGCCTTTACCCCGTGATCTTCCTCCTTGTTCTCTCGAAATGCTTATGCCGAGGATTGGGGAATGCTATCACTTCCAATGTCCTTCTGATCGATTCTTGTGTAGTCACGCCTATTTGCTTATCGAGTTGTTGTACATTTGCTTATTGAGTTGTATTTCACTCTCTTTGAGTCTTTGATTTGCTTATCGAGTTGTACTCGCGACTTGGTTGGTTATATCAAGTCTCTCTTTTGCTTATCGTTGTACTCGCACTTGGTTGGTTATATTGAGTCTCTCGCTTTTGCTTATTGAGTTGTAAATTGGTTCACTACCCGATTATTACAATGCTAATGCTCTATTTTCAAACGAATTTCATTCACATTGTTATGTGATGCCGCACGATGTAATGCATAGAACGCATAAATGCAACACATTTTGAACAAAATAGCGCTTCATTTCCATCGTGTTTTGCAAAAATACGCAGCTTTAAAAAAATAAAATAAAACCTACCGAGGCAAAGGTAATGTGCTTAAACTACCAAGAAAAGGAAAGTAAAGTGAAAAGAGAGTAGGGCAAGAGAGTATCAAGATTGGTACTAGCAACCCTCCCTTGTGATCAATGCATCTCTGCCCTTGTTCGGTCAACTACATGTTTTGGCACCTTCACGGAAGGCAGTGCAAGGAAGGACACTTTGGAACATTGATAGACTTTCAAGTTAAGCTCGGTTGTGTGGCATGAGCGATGATCGGTGCGGCGAGAAACATCCCTTCCGTGATCCTTTGTGCCTTACGAGTTCCGCAAATCACTTCAACTATACCACGCCATGTTTGGCATTTCAACATCATGAATAACATGTCTTTACCATACCGCAAGTTGAATCTATCCTCTTTTCCTCGCTATACACATTGCGTGCATACGGCATTGCTTTACTTACATGTGTTCAATTTCCTTCTATACACATTGCGTGCATAATGCATTGCTTTTACTTACATGTGTTCAATTTCAAGTTTCTATACACATTGCGTATACATGCATTGCTTTACTTACATGTGTTCAATTTCCTTCTATACACATTGGCGCATGCGGCATACGGCATTGCTTTTACTTACATGTTTTCAATTTCAAGTTTCTATACACATTGTGTGCATAATGCATTGCTTTTACTTACATGTGTTCAATTTCAAGTTTCTATACACATTGCGTGCATACGTGTATTGCTTTACTTACATGTGTTCAATTTCAAGTTTCTATACACATTGTGTGCATGCGCATTGCTTTACTTACATGTGTTTAATTTCAAGTTTCTATACACATCGTGTATAATGCATTGCTTTTACTTACATGTGTTCAATTTCAAGTTTCTATACATTATGCATATGCTATTGCTTTACTTACATGTGTTCAATTTCAAGTTTCTATACACATTGCGTGCATAATGCATTTCTTTACTTACATGTGTTTAATTTCAAGTATTATGTGCATACGGCATTGCTTTACTTACATGTGTTCAATTTCAAGTTTCTATACACATTGCATGCATATGTGCATTGCTTTACTTACATGTGTTCAATTTCAAGTTTCTTTCTATACACATTATGCGTATATGTGCATTGCTTTTACTTACATGTGTTCAATTTCAAGTTTCTTTCTATACACATTGCGTGCATACGTGCACTACTTTACTTACATGTGTTCAATTTCAAGTTTCAGACACATTGTGTGCATACGCATTGCTTTACTTACATGTGTTCACTTTCAAATTCCTTTTATACACATTGCATGCGTTGTCGCTATGCTTTACTTACATGTGTTCAAGTTCCTTTTATACACATTGCATGCATTGTCGTGTTATGCTTTACTTACATGTGTTCAAGGTCCTTTTATACACATTGTACACGTTGTTGCATATACTTTACTTACATGTGTCTACATCTTCACACATTGCGACGCGTTGCCAGTGTTCTTAACAACATTGTTATGCATCCCGCTTGTTTTGCATTGTCACACACTTTCAATTGCATAGATGCGCATGTTGCTAACAATATTATACCTATTAAGTTACTTTCTTTTGCAGGCACGATATTGTATGTTCGGTTCACTTGAGGCTGGTGCAACCAGACGAACCGGATAGGTATTGTATTCTCCAAGTGAGACGTATTGAGAATTTCATAATTCTCTTACATCCTTTCTGCATTGTAGTGTAGTTTGGTCTATGATTGCTTAAAACTGTCACATGTTATGCTTCATTACAACTTTCTTTGCATGTTCATAAGTTATGCTCGGTTTTGTGCATTGTCTTGCATTTTGCCCCTGCCTTCGAGCACATATCTTTGTCTGCCGCTTGTATGCTTTGTCCATGTCTTCGGCCTTGTCAAAATGGTCGTTTTCTTTGATAATCACTCCCGTCATTGTTATGACTTTCGAGTTCTGTCAAAGAGGGGCAACTGAAAACACTCCATTTTTGACCCTCGTCAAGACTTGGACGTCGCCGTTTGAACACTCGGTGATTACCCATGCTCGTGTTTCGTTTTGAGTTCCCGGAGGTCTCGGCTACACGCCTTGCCTCAAGATCTCAACTCGACTGCTCAGTGTTGGCTTTTGCACCAAACACTTGTGTTTTCATTTCGAGGGTGGAGAGTAGCTTGTTAGCTACCCCTGGCAGCCACTGGCCGTGGCTTGAGGCCACCGGCCGTGTTTTGAGGCTACCAGCCATTGGTAAAGTATACCATTGGCCGATCGGGATTGAGTGTGGCGGCCATCCGCTGGCCTAGAGCCTCCTTTCGCCGATAGCATTTTTTGACTTTTTCAGATGGTATGCCACCGTGTGCCTGAATGCACTAACCCTGCCCCCGTGCATAAGTATGGTTGTTTTGCCCCTTTTGCACCCTTTTGGTCTAGCTTCTTAAGGAAGCTTGGACCTTTGTCTTAGCTTCCTCAAGAAGCTTGCCAGCTGTCCCAGTTTCCTCAGGAAGCCTTGACCCCCTTGCCCCCTTTGCCCTTTTTTTGTTTAGCTTCTTTGAGAAGCTTCAAACCTTTGCTTTGTCTATATATAGAGCCTCTCCTCTTCCATGGTAGGGGGTTGAAAAAAAAAACTAGAGCTTATACATACATATATCTGTCATATACTCTATATATATATATCTCCCTGTCTCTCATCCTTTGTGTGTGTTTCGAAGCCTAAAAAGTGAGTTTTGACCTTGGTTTTGCACTAAGACACACACCATTACACCATACTTCGACCTTGAGAGGCTTTGAGGGTTTGTTCTTGAGTTTTTGGACTGGTTTTGATCAAAACAAGGTGGCCGATCTTGCTGTTCTTCAAGAGTTCTTCAAGGGTAACATTCGTACTTTAGATTCCCCAATCTTGCACTAGATTTTTGCCTATCTTGCTTGCTGTTTTAGACTTTTTGTATAACTGAAAAAAGTCTTGTATTTGCATGCTTAAGATACTTCATTGAGGTTGTTTTGTGGTTTGGGGTCGACCTCCCCCTCTTAGGCCGTGTTTTCCCCTTTTGGTGCTGTCTTTGTTAAGCTTTGATTACTCTTGTGTATTGGCCTTCTCACCACTGAAATCCAGTGGATTTTCAGTGGTGAAGAAGGGATCTTGAGGTCTTGCATAGGGGAGGGACACCCCTCTCCCTTAGTCTCTCATTTTTGCATTTTCTTGGCTCATAAGGGTAGCATGCATGATTAGGTGTTTTTAGTTCCATTTCAGAGGGTTTTGTATGTTGTTAGGTCATAATATGCCTCTGTTTTTGGTTGGATTAGTGGTCCCTTTCATGCTTAATACACTTTCTTTGTATTCCCTCATTTTGCCTAAAAGTGCATCATGCCATTAGACCACCATGCCCTCATGTTTTGACCTTGCTTTGTGAAGTTCTTGGTCATATTTTGCTGTGCTTGAGGTCTATTGGTTACTGATTTGGTCAGGTTTGACATATTTAATATGGTTCCTATGCATTTTGGCTTGTGAGCCCTAAGTGAGTCATAAACATGCCTTAGTTGGTCTATTTCAATGATTTGGAATCACTTACCATGCCATTTTAGTCCATGTTTTTATGCTTTCATACTTGGAATTGTTCTCCTTTTATTGCTTTGAAGATGTGTCCTTTTGTGCCTTGAAATGAGCATTGTGCATGCTTAACTATTTAAACCTTTGGGGCTGCCATATCAGTGGGTTTTGGGACTTATTTTGGTGCCTTAAAACTCTGTTTTGGTTGTATAGGTCATGCCATGTTTGCTTGGGGGTAGTGGTAGTAGAATGCCCCTTTGTTATGCCTTAATCTTGGGCCTATTGGTGTGCATGCTTACATGAGTGTTTAGGCATCTTTTGTCACTATTTTGGGGTGGGCTGGGGTCTGCCCTTTTGCATTGCATGATCATATTGCATTGCCTTGATTTCATGCTTGCCTAGTATCACAATTGCATGCTTGAATATTGTTAGATAATTGCATTTCATGTCATAGTTTGCATGATGAGTTACATGGCATGACATCTTGTATGTTTGGCATATTGCATTGCCCATGTTGCACCTTTGAGCCAAGTTTGTATACATGTATTGCATTGTTTGGATTGGGGTGTCAAGTTGCTTGAGGGGTGAGGAGTGTTCGTACTTTAAGTGACGAAACACGTCTCAACCCTCGGTCGCCAATCCCCTTGACCCCAACATGATAGGGTGTTGGCATTCATCTCTTTTGGTTGCATGCATTTACATTGATTTGCAAAACTTGGCCTCTTAGGCCATCATGCCTAATTGATGGCCCGAGGGCCGAGGGTCATGCTTCCTTGAGTCCATTGCATGATCGGGAATGTGGCCATGCTTACATTTGCTTGAAATTCCATGCCATACACTGCTTGCCCTCTGTTGCTGTCAAAAACCAATTTATGCAGGAAGTTTTGGCCGGCCGGTCATCTCTAGTGCCGACCGGCCATCCATCAATGGCCGATAACTTCATTAGTGGCCAGTGGCCATTTGCCAAGGCCGGTGGCCATTCCTACTAGCCGGTGGTGTTCCACAGTGTGCAGAGAACCTATCCCAAGACTTGTACAGTCTTCAAAGGAGCTAGGCAGTGTAAACAGAGGGAGCAATGCGATAGCAGCGAGTTTCCGGGCAGTACGAGTCAAGCATGCATCATCCAAATATTTTGAAGGTGGGGGCTGTGGCCATTTTAATTCTGCATTTAATTTGTTAATTAAATAAGGGTTCTGTAATAATTAATTAAGTAGTTAATTATTTATTCGGTTATTTAATACCTATTCGGACCCTCCGAGTGAGGGCAATTGTGTGATAAGTGTGGGTGAGTGTGTGCATGTCTTCCAATCCCACGCCTTTCTTCCATTTTATTTACCCGCTTATGATGGTAGACTAGGGCATATTTAAATTAGCATACCTTATGTTATGCATGCGTGCATCCATACATTTGTCTTATATACACGGACTCTAGACATCATGCTAACTGCATTTGTATTTCAATTCCAAGTTGAGTACTTGTTAATTGCAACATTTCACATGCCATCTTTAGGATAGCCGAGCCTATTGTAGTTGCATCTTGCATGTGTTGCATTAGCCATCTTAACATTAACTAGGATCATGCATATGATTGCTAACTAGTTTCTCGCTTTGGCTTGGAGTACTAGGTGAGCTTTTTATGCTTTAGCATACCGCATGCGGTGAGTGTTGCCATAATAGCATGATTACCATAAGGCTAGTCGCTTATGTGATATAACCGCTGAATGCCTGTGGATGGAGGTTGAATTACCTACATTGGAATAATGCATCAAACTGTGAGTTTTAAGCCCACAAGGTAGTGGCAACACCATCTTTCCTAAAAGCCCACCTGAGGGTGGCAAAACCTATATTTTAGCCTACTTGTAGTAGCAAACCATTTTCAAAACAAACATGAAATGTTTTGTTCCAATTTAGGCGATTTGGTCTATACTTGTTTGTCGGCGTATAACATAATAATTCCGTTAATAACCGAATAAGAACGCCGTAATGTTTTCAAAATAAGATATCACTTGTTAGTAGAGGCCGATCTTCGATCGGGCGAGAGGTGCTCATAGTCGACCTTCCCCAATCGCATCCAAGTTCGAGCCGAGGCAACTTTGGTGATGATGGACACGCGGCCTTTGGCACCGAGTCGGTTACCTAAATTCCCCATAAAAAAAATATTTAGGTGGCGATCAGATTCAGCAAAGCACCATGTTTGGCACTTTACAAAAATCTATTTTCCAAAACGATTTGTCGGATTTGGACTCTTTGGTTCAGATTAAGAACCGTGACAATTTGAGTCTCGAATCAGAGCACGGAGGTTTGCCATGGTATGCTGCCTACATGTGTATTAGGTCCTATTTTGCCATGATATAACTCGATTTTTGTTGGTGAAGTCATCTCATGCTTGGTTTTGATAGGTGTAGTGTAATCCTCTATATTGGCCTTGTATACCCATGCTTCATGCCTTCATGCTAGCTTGTTTTGGGTCTGGTCCATACATGTTTTAGCATCATTTTGACATGCTCTAGGACTGTTTTGGGTTGCCTTGGCCATATGGTTCATGTATTGCATAGTCAGTGCAATTGTTCGTAGCCTTGAGTTTTGAGCACCATAGCATGCTTCATTTGTGACATGTGCATGATTTGGCATCATTTCACGTGTTATTTTAGAGCATATAGCATTGTCATGTTCCCATTTCTTTCACCCTTTGAGTGCCTCTAAGGGCCATGCATTATTGCCTTGTTTGTGGCCTAGCTTGTATGCATGCTTGTCTAGACTTGTGAGCTCTCATCTCAACAAGTGTTTTGGTCTTTCTTTTGACCTATTTGAGATCCGTCCATGGCTGGTTCACCATTTGTACCATGTATTGCATGCCTCTTGTGTAGTCCCTTTACTAACTTTCATGCTTAAGGACTCTCAGATACCATACTTGTGTTGTTTGAATGATTTGGCATCATTTCATACATTATTTCAGAGCATGTAGTGTTGTCACACTTCCATGTTTATCACTTCTTGATCATGTTTGAGGGTTCTCGCCTCCTGCTTAGTTGATGAGCCATTGCATGTACATGCGTTATCTTGCTTTTCATGCCATCTTCTCAGCACCATTGGCCACTGTTTTGGGCATGATTGAGGTCTGTCCATATTTAGTTTAAGTCCATATAGCATGTTGTTGCATTGCATTGTGTTAGCATGTTGTTTGCATGTTGTTACATTGCATTGTTGTTTGCATGCTTATGTTGCATTGCATTGTGTTCAACCCGGTGTTGTGTTTGAACACAAGGTGGATTAGCTCATTTCATACTTGAAGTGATGAAATGAGCCAATCTTCCTTTGGTCTCCATTGCCTTTGATTTCTCATGATAACGAGATGGTCTTGGTGTCTTGTTCGTCATGCATTCATTGAATTTGCACATGTTTGATCTTTGGCCATCATGCATCGAGATGCGTGATTGATGGTCTTGGATCCAATGATGCCCCCTCCATTGATGTTTTGAAGTGATATGGAGTGGCATAGTGCGTACATACCCTTGGGAGACCCTCCATTTTCTCTATTTTGTGCTCTACAGTAGCTTGGTGTCCCAGCACATCAATGGTCGGCACCCTTTTATTTCTGGCTGGTAGCCCTTCATCCTTGGTCGGCAAGGCAGTGCACTCTTGGTCGAAGGAGGCTCAAGAATCCTCATGGTCGGCAGCCACCGTGCACTCTCAAAGACTGCTTTTGGTGAGATCCAACAACTAGTTCTCAAGGACACCTTGCGCATGAGCCTCTTAAGAGCAACCAAGAGCTTTTCAAGCAGAAACCGAATGTGTACATGCATCTTCAAACAGAGCTGGAGCAGCTTAGTTTAAAGCTTTTCTTATTAATTAGCTTGAATTTGTAACTTAATTGATTTTGTTTAATTAGTTAAGTTTTGTAATAATTAATTAATTTGTTAATTAGATAATTGTTGTAATAATCAGTTGTAGCTAGTTATTCAATTTGGTCGTAATAATTAGTCTAATTAGATTATTAGATTGGTTTATTAGCTTAGCATAGCTAGCTTAGCGTATTCATTTAGACCCTCCGAGAGGGCTTAATTTTGTAATAAGTGTGCGGAGTGTGTGAATGTCATCCAACCCCACGCCTTTCTCCCTTTTACTTATCGCTTTTGATGGTTAGTTCTAGGCATATTTCAATTAGCATGCTTATGCTTCGTATGTGTGCATCATTCATCTGCCTTTGCATGCACCTGCTCGGCGATCATACAGACGGCATTGTATTTTAATACATTTACTTGAATACGTGTTTAACAGCATGTTATAAAGTTGCATCTCATATGCCATCTTAGAATAACCGAGCCTATCTTAGTTGCATTTTGCATGTGTTGCATTAGCCATCTTAACATGAACTAGGATCATGCATGATTTCTAACTAGTTCTTTGTTTTGGCTCGGAGTACACTGTAAGTGTTTATGTCTTAGCATCTTGCATGAGTATGAGTGTTGCCATGTTTAGCATGCTTGCCATGAGGCTACTTGCTTAAATGACATAACTACATGAATGCCTGTGGATGAAAGTTGGATTGATTGAATTGGGACAATTCATCAAATGCTAGTTTTAAGCCCACTTGAGAGTGGCAAAATCATGTTTTCTAAGCCCACTTGAGGATGGCAAATCCATGTCTTAGCCTACTGCAGTAGCACCTTCAAACCATATTCAAACAAACAAACACAAGATGTTTTGTTCAAACTTGGGCGATCTAGTCTATACTTGTATGTTGTGCGCATCACATAGTAATTCTAGGCTAATAACCGGAATAAGAACGCATGTGTTTTCAAAAACAAGATATCATGTTAGTAAAGGCCAATCTTCGATTGGGTGAGCGGGGGTGCTCATTGCATGACCTTCCTCTCTCGTACCCAAGTTTTCGAGCTAAGACAACTTTGGTGATGACGGACATGTGGCCTTAAGCTCGAGTCAGGGTTTCCTAAATTCCTTAAAAAAAATATTTAGGTGGCGACTCAGATTCCGACAAAGCAACGTGTTTAGACTTCTTTATAAAATCAGTTTTCCAAAACGATTTGCCGGATTTGGACTCCTTGGTGATTTATCGGTCTTGCATTGCACTTTGCGAGATTAGATTCAGAATCGTGACATTGAGTCCGAACTGTAGTAGTCCAATGAACAAAATGGATTTCGTGCCATTCGCGCGCAGAGCCGAGACGTTCGGGCATGTCTATAGTAGGTCAAGTAACTATGGTTCCAAGCACATTGAATGGCCTAGGGCCCAATCCATTCACATCAAATGGCCTTCGGCCCATCTGTTCTTTCATTCATGTCAAACCAGCCTTTGGCCCATTCAAATTTTCATTCATGTCAAACTGGCCTTTGGCCCATTCATACTGTCATTCTGTCAACCGGCCTTTGGCCCATTCATACTTTCATTCACGCCAAACCGACCTTTGGCCCATTCATACTTTCATTCATGTCAAACTAGCTCAGGGCCTATTCAGACTTTCATTCAAATTAACGAACTTATAAGACTTACATAAAAGTAAGTAATTGGACAAATAACATACTTCAGATATCTTTATTAAGATATTACTCATAGTGATCGATTGGATGATTTGCCCTGGAGCTCGACCCTACACATTCCATGAACACAAAGGGTCACAAACAATTCAATCTGTTCTTAATTCACATATTTCTTTTTGGGCTTCATTCTTATCCTTTAACTCATTTACAATGCTTAATGCATGCCTAAGAGTACTTAGAAGTGAAAGAGAACGGAAAATAGAACACGGAACACATTTACAAAATTTCAAACAGGGGTCCCCGCCGAAGCGTGGACTTTCTCGGCCAAGGCATCCATTAGGTTCAAAAGCATTGTAAACGAAAGGCACTGAGCAAATACTCTACATAGCTCCTCGCTTGAGCGTGAATCTCCCCGCTCGAGTGGACATCAATGTCTGCAAAATATTCTCGAGCTCAGATTTACGCCAAGCGGTTCCTGGAGTGGACTTCAAGAATTCTGGGTTTTCTAGAATTTGTTCTTAAGCTCAAATTCGATATTCAAAGGTTCCAAAGCTCAATTAAGATATCAAAATGGGGAAACACAATATATATCATGAGTACACAAACAACATGAAGCCAATTGCTCGAATTCATGGTCCAATCTTCAAAATTAATCAACATTTCTTTAGTATAATCAAGGCTCATGCATTCAAACTTTACATAGGCTCCATATCTTCCATAATCAAACATGCATGCAAATTTTTGACTCCATTTCTATTTCAAATCATGCAAATGACACTTATTATTGTGGAACCCATGAAAATTATGCATGCATGTGAAGATTGATGCCCAATTCTCCATGTTCAACATTATTCATGCTAGCTCATGCAAATTTCAAGCTCAAACATACAATCCATGGCAATCTCCTACATACATGTGTACATTGATTCCCAATTCATCAAAACTAACTCAATTCATGTTCTTGATCACCATTCAACTTTGAATTCACAAAGTTACAAACTAAAATCTATGAATTTACTCACCTAGGGGCTTTAATCTTCACAATTGAGGTTAGTCCTTGAGCCTAGCTTTCAAATCTCACAAACCTTGAGCCAAATTACACAATGATGTCTTCCCTCTCTCAAAGTCGGTTCTTCTTCCTCTAGAGAGTTGATCTCAGCCAAAATGACTTAAAAGAGGTGGAATTAAGTGTATAATGCCCCATTTATATGAGCTCTCATAAGCACAATAATTAAGATTAAATAATTGAGCACTATAACACCAATTTAATCTATTTTAGCTAATCCGAATCAATTTTCAATTAAATTTCACCGTATGCTTTAAAAATTACGCCCATCACAATGGCGTAGTCAATTTCGGATTTTGTGGCCGATAAGGCCTTCAATTTAAATTTCAAAGTAGAAAGTCAAACAGATTTTCCTATGGTGAATAGATAGAAATTCAAAACCACATATATTCACATAAATGGCACACAAAATCATATCAGACACATAATCACATTCATAATAAGGATCAATTAGCATAATACGGAACAGGGTTATCACATTGAGAGTATTCAAGTAGCCTTTCTTTGGGGAGGGTCTGATTTAAAGAGAAAGATTCATCTTGTCAAATGGGATGAGGCTACCAAATGCAAGGATCAAGGTGGGCTGGGCATCAGAGGTGTCAAAGATATGAATAACTGTTTGTCAGCTAAATGGTGGGGGCGCTTTGGTTTTGATGATAGTACTTTGTGGAAAAGAGTTTTGTGTAGTAGGTATCTGTCTATGGGTGGGCGTTGGCTTCCTTGGTCAAGCTATAGTGGTTGCTACTCATCATTATAGGGTGGGATTTTGAATCTTGGGCAGTCAAACCCTTTTTTACTGAGCCTTTTTCTGGAAATTCACAGGTAGTTGTGGGGAATGGGTGTAGAATTCATTTTTGGGATGACCATTGGCTGGGGACTCATTGTATCAAGAGTGATTTTCCTAGGCTCTATAGCCTATCATCTGAGAAGGATCTATCTTTGAGCATGATGATTGAAAGGTGAACAAACTCAGGCATTTGGAACCTCAATTTTGGAAGGCATTTATTTGCTTGGGAGTCTGAGGAACTACTGAGATTATATACTGCTCTGAATCAAGTGGAGTTCCTGACTTCAAGTAGGGAGGATCATTTGAAATGGTTGGCATGTCCATCAGGTAAGTTTAGTGTCTCTTCCCTTTATAACCTGTTAATGCCCAAAAATTCTATGCTAGTTCCTAAGCTGCTATGGAATATTGTGGCTCCACCAAAAGTCCAATTCCTTAGTTGGTTGGCTTGGAAGGGGAAATTGAAGACTGCATGGTTTCTAAATCGCATTGGTGTGTCAACCATAATATTTATGTCAACCGTGTGTTTTGTGGTCAAGCTATGGAGACAGCTTAACCATGTTCTTCTTGGTGTCCCGTTGTTTGGAAGGTGTGGGCGGTTCGATGAATTAGTGGGGGGGTGCACTGGGTGATTCCTGATGATGTTAATACGTTTCTTCTGTGGTGAAGGGGATATAAATGGAGAAAGTTTGAAAATAAAATTTGGAAGGCAATAGTTATGTGATCACTATGGAAAACTAGAAATGATGTGGTCCTTAATGGGAAAATGTTCCAGCTGAATGAACTCTGTGAATTGATTAAGGTGAGAATAGCTCTATGGGTTAAATCTCGCCTAAGGAGCCTCAGATTCGCCTGTATTATTATTAGTGTGCAACAGATCAAAGCTATTGGTTGCTAACAGTATATTAGTATGATAGGGGTGTGGATGTTTTGCAAGGGCCGAGGGTAGTTGTCTGTTGGTGTTTTGATCTGGTTTGGGAGTTTTGCAACTGTCTATCTATCTGAGTATGCAGGGTAATTTTGGCCGCTGCTAGGGTGATTTTGGTTTCGGCATCTGTCTGGTTGAGTCTATTTTATTTGGGTGTATTGCAACTGTTGGATTGTTTTGTTTTGCTTTGTATACTATTTGGTAGTTAGGGATTTATTTTTTGTGGTGTTTTCCTAGCTTGGTTTGGTCTCTCTCCAAACCTTTGTGGTTGAGCTTGCAAATGATTGGGCTCTCTGCTCGGTGCCAACCTAGTTGAGATTGGGTTAGTTTGCTATGATGCTTGTGCTCTTCCCTCCCTTTGTTGATGTAATTTCATATGAATTTATGTTCTTATTATCAATAAAAGTTTTTTTTTTTACTGATCAAATATATATATATATATATATATTTGTGTCTTTAATGAATTTTTTCAATAGTTTAATTTAATTTTTAAAATATTGTTTTTGATGTACCTAGCCTAAATGCACTTACAAAATAATTATTTTTAAAATTTTCCCTCATTTATTGGATTACATCATCTGCTCGGTGCCAACCTAGTTGAGATTGGGTTAGTTTGCTATGATGCTTGGGCTCTTCCCTCCCTTTGTTGATGTAATTTCATATGAATTTATGTTCTTATTATCAATAAAAGTTTTTTTTTATCGAGCAAAAAATATATATATATATATATATTTGTGTCTTTAATGAATTTTTCCAATAGTTTAATTTAATTTTTAAAATATTGTTTTGATGTACCTAGCCTAAATGCACTTACAAAATAATTATTTTAAAAATTTTCCTCATTTATTGGATTACATCATCCGCTTGGCAAATGAGTGTCCAATTGAAGTAGTGGTGGTTCTTTGAAATGGAACGAAGAGATAATCATTTTATCAAATTATTCATTCTTTTGTTTGGTTAAATAAAAATTACATTATAAATAATGTCGTTATTGACTATTATAAAAGAATTATCATTTCTTAGGAGAGTATAATCTAATACTCATTCTAATTTATTTTATCTCATGCCAATCAATCAACCAAATGAAAATGAGAGACATGAGACTTGGGAGTCATATCCTTGGAGATTGAATTCCTTTATCGCTCATGTAAAATATAACATGCATAAAACAAAGACTCTATGACCTGATCTATTGGCTCAACCCATTACCTTTTCGTTACGGCAATCAAAGCATAGTGATGCAAGTTAGAATGCCATGAAAGTTTGTTAAAATTATGCAACTTTGTAGTCAAAAGAATTTAAGGCAATTATAAGGGGGCAAAAAATTGATATTAATTGATTTCTTTTAGAGATAATGACATAATTAATAAAATTATTTGATGAGAGGTGTGCATACCAGATTTCGCGCTAGATGAAAGTGGATCGGGGCTGACTCGCTTGGACTATCCAAGGATTGAGGTTCCTGCAGCAAGAAGCACCGTAAGAGCTGCCCGGCTGGGGTTGGCCAAATAACCCCTCCGGTGTGGGAATTAGCGATCAGAGAAGAAGTGTAGAGAGTTGAGTTTGTTGTAAGTGGGGTTCAGCTTAGATCAGTTACCTTCAATGTGAAGTTTATGTAGTATTTATAGAGTTCCTTGCTTGTTTCCCAAGATGGTTTCATGGAGCTTTGGTGCTGCCAAGCTTCCTTTAACATTGCCCAAAGTTGGGGACCACTAAGTTGTTGATAATGGATGTACATACTTGTTTTAATCATGCTGATAACAGACCACATTCTTCTAGTTTAACTATTCCCGTGATTCTAGGTGTAGGGGACTAGCTGAAGTGGTAACCTGCACATGCATTTACTCATGGCTCCCATGTTTCCTTGGGAAGTTTCCTCAGCTCGGCACCATTGTTCCCCGGCTTGGCCCTTTGCAAGGCTTCTGTTGGGATGGGTTGGCCCATTCGGATAGTTGTGTACGGACTCACTTAGTTTGGCTCGATGATGGATTTGACCCATCACCGGTCCATAGCATGAGTCCTTCAACTCAAATTTCTAGCCTAGTATTGCTGCCATGTGCCTTTCCATCATGAGTTGGGCCCAAGTGCTTGAGGACTTGGGTGGATCATAGCAATGGAACTAAGCTTAGTTGGGTTGTCCACATGCTCATCTGACCCATTTGGATTTGGGCTTGGGGGATTGGACCGGCCCAAGGCTTGGGTCTGACCTGTTTCTTACTTAGCCCCTTCATTTGCCCCCTAGCTCGCGCTAAGGTTCCCCTTGGGGAGAGCTATGGTTCTGTACTCCAATCATCGTGTCGCTTTAGTTCTGCCTCAGTTCGGCCTTGGTGACGGTTCAATCCTGACACACAACCCCTACATACGTCCTTTCATGGTGACACGTTGTGGCGTGGGATAGATGTGCAGAGATAGTGCGCCGATTCCATACCGACGGTCGTGCTTCGTGTACCTTTTGTAGACACCCCATTTTTGACCGCCCTTAAAACTTGGGCGCTACTGATGGTCTACTTGGCGATGAAAGATGTGCAGGGCAAAAGTTCAATTTCTTTGGCAAGAAGAGAGTCAAACCCCCCAACCATACACCTCATTTTGGACCAAAGCTATTTTGAATGGTTTTTAGACCTTAAAACCCTCTTTTTCAAAATATTTTTGAAAAGATGATTCTACGATGTTCCGATGCTCGCATTTTGTTAAATGTCGTGCTTTTTGGTAAACCGAGCGAGGACAAAGTGGAAATGAATGAAAGAGAGATAAAATCTTCGAAAAATATTTCAAAACACTTTGTTTAGGGGTTTGGATTTGAAGAAAATGGGAAAGGAGAGAAGAAAACTAGTTTGGGAGAAGTTCATCATGGATCTGGGTAGGACCAAAACTGCGCGTCTTCACCAAAACAGGTATAACTTTTGTTATAGTTGGCATTTTGATGCAAGGATGCCACCATTGGAAAGCTTACTTCCGGGGCTTCAATTTTCACATAAGAATGACCTAAAAAGGCATCCAAATGAAGGAGTTAGGCTTTCTTCAAGTCGGGGACTAGGACTGATTTTTCCTACCGGCCTCTATGGGAGTGTGCCGGCCATGAATGGCCAATGCCATCCAAGAGTGATCCCTGCCAGCCAACAATAGTGTGCTGCCGGCCCACAATGGTAAATGTGCCGGCCATTGATGAAAAGATCAGTTTTTGACAGATATTTTGCTCCAACTTGCTCCAGCTGTCTTTTTTGAGATATTTTCGACCCAAACCTCTCTTTTTGCTATATATGGAGGACTTATCTATTGTTTTGAAGGGTTAGAATATTTGAGAACCTCTTGAGCAAGTCTTGAGAGCTCCTCTCACTAAAACTCCCTCTCTCTCTACAATTTTCAGAATTTGATCTCTGCCTCTCCCTCTTGTCTTTTGTGCATGCAAATAGAGAAATACCTCTCTTTTGCCTTGACATCCTTGGTGAAAGTGGTCCATCTTTGGGAGGAGGTTGCTTGAAGCTTACTTTGACTTTTTTGGAGCTCGAAAAGGTGTTTTGGCTCAAATTTTTGGTTGGTTTTGCAGTTGTGCATCAATGGTAACGTCTCTCTCCCTTTAAGCTTGTTTTACACATTTGCTTGGCCATCTTTTCACACTACTTTAGGGATGTTTTTGGGGGTGGTTTTGAACTACAAAAACCTTTGTTTTTCCTCTATGTTTCACTCCTAAAAGTCTTGGTTTGTGCCTTGGTTGGCTAGGGGTTGTCCTTCCTTTGCTCCTTGGCTTGTAAGGCCTTGTGAGCTAACTTTCAAACTTT
Organism: Camellia lanceoleosa; assembly: GCA_025200525.1. NCBI lineage: Eukaryota > Viridiplantae > Streptophyta > Magnoliopsida > Ericales > Theaceae > Camellia > Camellia lanceoleosa. The sequence goes on along the minus strand of JANUSC010000625.1, from coordinate 38,711 downwards.
TCAAACAACTTCTTTTTGGTTTAGAACCACTGAAATCCAGAGGATTTTCAGTGGTAAAAACCCCTATTTTGAGGGCTCAAATAGGAGAGGGTGGTCCCTCTCCTTTTGTCTTGCTTGCTAGTGTTGATGGCCAACCAAATGAGCATGTGTTTTTACTTCTTGGAGGCTTTGTTTAGGCTCATTTTTTTGACTTATCAGACCTTCTATAACTCTTTTTTTGTCTGTCTTGGTCATCTCTTGCCTGCTTATTGCACTTGTAGTGTAAATCCTCTCTTGCCTTGTTAGCCTTATAAAGTAGCATGCTTTTGTGGCTTATGTTAGCTCTTTTTAAGCATGTTTTTGTGACTTTTAGGACATGTTATAACTCTGATTTTGATTGGTGGGCTCACTCCTTGCATGGTTTATACACTTGTAGTGTATTTCTCACAAACTAGTCATGTATGCCTCATGAAGTAGCATGCCTTTCTAGCATGATTTGATTCCATTTCAGCATGTTTTTGGTGATGTTTTGCCATGTCATGACTCTGTTTTGGTTTGGTTTGGTTGGCCCTTGCATGCTCCATATACTTGTAGAACAAATCTTGCTTACTAGCCATATGTGCATGTTGATTTGACTCATCATTCCAAAGATATTTTGGCTTTTACTCCAAAGATGATTTTATTCTTATTTAGGGCTATTCTAGGACTTTTTTGGGCTTCCATGGTCATAACACTCATGTTTTGTATAGCTATAGTGTAAATGCTTTGGCTAGCCTTGGGTTTTGAGGCCCTTACCATGCCATACATGTGATGTTTGCATGCTTTGCCACCATTTCGAATGTTATTTTAGTCCATGAAATTTGGTCATACACCTGCATTTGACATGCTTTAAATGCCTTGAAGAATTTGTGTTTTATGCCTCATGAATAGATCATTGAGCATGCCATTGCTTCAGGCCTTTGGGTCATCATATCAGTGCATTTTTGGTCTTGTTATACCATGATGTAACTCTGTTTTATGCTATCCAAGTCATGCCATGTTTGGTTTTAATAGGTGTAATGTAATACCCCTTTTGTAGCCTTGCATGCTCCATGCTTTCTACCTTTTGTTCTAGTTTCTATTGGCTAGGTTCAAGCATGTTTTTAGACTCATCTTGACCTGCCTTGGGACTATTTTTTATGCCTACACCCCTTTGGGGCTTGCTTTGTATAGCCATGGCTTAAGTCCCTTTGCTAATTTCGAGCTCTGAGCTTTCTCGCATGCTTTGTTTGTCTTGTTAGGGTGGTTTGGCACCATTCCATGCATGTTTTCAGAACTTGTGGTGCTATCATATATACATGCTTGTCACTCTTTAAGTGTGCTTAAGAGTTGCATCTTTGTGCCTTAATCCTTGAGCCAGTTGGCACGCATGTTTGCCTTGCCTTTTCATGCTTCTCATACCATCTTTTCATCACTAATGGCCACTGATTTGGGCATAGCTGAGGTCTACCCATTTTGGTTTAAGTCTATATTTGCATGTTGTAGCATGCTTGTCACCTTGCATGTTGTTGCATGCTTACATGTTTGCATGTTGTTACATGCTTATCCATTTTGCATGTTGTTGCATGCTTGGTACATTGTTGCATACTTGTCACATGCCATGTTGTTTACACGTTTAGGTTGCATTGCATTGAGTATGCCATCATTCGCATTGTGCATGCATTAGCATTGTGTATACCATTAGCTTTGTTAGGTTGTTCATATTGCATGTTTGCATGCTTAAGTCACTTTGTGTATGCCATGCTTGTATTGCATTGTTGCTTGGGGTAAGTGTTAATCTGAGCATGAGGAACGAGGGACGTTTCACACTTTAAGTGATGAAACGTGTCTCAATTCTCGGTCGCCGACACTCTTGATGATCCATGATAGAGTTTTAGGCTTTATGTGTTTATTTGTGCATTCATTTCACATTGATTTGCACATGTTAGATCTTTGGCCATCATGCATCGGGATGCGTGATTGATGGTCGTGGATCCAACTATGCCTCTCCCTTGATGTTTTGAGGTGATATGGGGTGGCATAGTGTGTACATACCCTTGAGAGACCCTCCATTTTCTCTATTTTGTGCTCTCATCAGAGCTTGGTGTCCCAAAGACATCGCTGGTCGGATCTTTCATTCTGGCCTGAAGCCCACTCTTGGCTCAAAGTGGATCCCTATGGGCGGCAGGCCACTGATGTATTCCCTAGATTTGTTTTGGTAAGGTTCAGTAGGAATTCCTTGAGGACACCCTGCAAATAGAACCTCAAAAGAGCATCCGTAGAGCTTTCAAGACAAGAACCGAGCATGCATCCCCTTCTCCCACAACCAGAGCTGGAACAGGATTATTTACTGTTTTCCTTACTTGTTAGTTAGCATTTGGTTTTGTAATTTAATTAGTTAATTTTTTAATTAATTAAGTTTTGTAATAATTAGTTGTAGCTAGTTATTCATTTGGTTATGTAATAATTAATCAGCTTGTTAGTTAGTTAATTAATTGGCATGTATTATTTATTCGACCCTCCGCCGAGAGGGCTTAATTTTGTAATAAGTGTGTGTGAGTGTGTGCATGTCTTCCAACCCCACGTCTTTCTCCCTTTTACTTAACCACTTATGATTGTTAGTTTTAGGGCATATTTCATTTAGCATCCTTATGCTCACATGTTTGTATCCATTCATCTGTATTGCATGCACCAAGCTCGACGCATCATACTAACTGTAATGAATTTCAATTCCAATTTGAATACATGTATCGAATTGTCACATCTCATATGCCATTTTAATTAGCTGAGCCTACTCTAATTGGATTTTGCATGTGTTGCATTAGCCATTGCTAACATGAACTAAGATCATGCATTGATTACTAACTAGTTTCTTATTTTGGCTCGAAGTACACTGTAAGTGTTTATGCTTTAGCATCTTGCATGTATGTATGTATTAACATGAAAGCATGCTTGCCATGAGGCTATTTGCTTATGTAATAAATGCTTGTGGGTGAAGATTGGATTACTTGAATTGGACCAATTCATTGAAATATGTGTTTTAGCCTACTTGCGAGTAGCAAACCTCAAACCATTTTCCAAACAAACGGATATGCGATGCTTTGTTCCAAATTAGGCGATCTAGTCTATACTTGTGTGTTGTGTGCATCACATAGTAATCCTAGCTAATTAACCGAAATAAGAGCACATGTGTTTTCAAAAATAAGATATCATGTTTAGTAGTGGCCGATCTTTGATGGGGCGAGCGGGGGTGCTCATAGATGACCTTCCCCAATCGTACCTAAGTTCCTAAGCCGAGGCAACTTTGGTGATGATGGACATGTGGCCTTAGGCAACGAGTCAGGGTTTCCTAAATTTTCCCAAAAATAAAATATTTAGATGGCAACTCTGTATCTATCAAAGCAGTCCATGTTTGGCACTTCTTTCTTAAAAATCAATTTTCCAAAACGATTTGCCAAATTTTGACTCTTTGGTGATTTATCGGTCTTGCATTGCACTTTGCGAGATCAGATTCAGAACCGTGACATTGAGTCTGAACTGTAGTAGCTCAGAACAAAACGAGATTCGCTCCTTCGCAAGAAGCGTGGATATCAAACAGTTCTCGTGAGCTGCCTATACCTTCACACCGTTGTAATAAATGCTTTGGGTCACAACCCAAAACCCTTTATCTTCTTTTTTCATTCTTCTAGAGAATTTCAAAAACCATTTCGCTCCTCTAAGCCTCATTGGTGCTTTGTCCATGTTTCGCTATCGCTTTGCTTCAAAGACCGTCATTGCCACCGCCGCTTAATCTCTGAAGTTCTCTTGTAACTCTTCTTTCCAATTTTTTTTTGTTTCAATCATCTCGCTTGACCTTTTGCGCCGTTGTATTCCACATCTTGATATCTGAGTTCTACCCCTGTACCACTAGGTTTGGTTAAATGGGAAAGTTTCGCTCATTAGTTGATACTCCTGAGGCCATGGCCATGTTTCGTCGTGACTATAATATCCCAGATGATGTGACCCTATCGCTGGCAAGGGTCGATGCCAAGTGTATGGGCACTAGGAATACTGCCACCTTTCCGATTGCATCCATCGTTGAGGGAGGGGTTCAGTTTCCCCTCGACCCTTTGGTGTGCCGATTTCTACACTAGGTTCAACTCACCACAATGCAAGTGTCAATTAACCTGTTTCGTGTCATCTGTGGTGTATCCACTCTCAACAAGCGGTTGGGTTTGAATCTTGATATTTTGGACATTTTGGGCTGCTACACTCTCTCGTACAACAGAGATCACAGCACGTACTACCTACGTGTTCGTTCGATCGACTGTCATCTGGTGACTGGTTTACCTAATTCAAACAAGCACAATAATGATTTTCTACAAGTTGGTGGCAACTGGGAGTTCCCTTCTAGGACCGAATTCCAATCCGAATGGATGCCCCTGAAGGATGGCTACCTGTGTTCAATCCTTCCTCTAGTATCTTTTGTATTTCTTGCCTTTGTTTTGGATGTTGCTTTAATGTGGTACCTTTTCTTTTTCTTGTAGAGGCTTCATGTTTTCAGCGTAGGCCGAATTGGGAGAACGCTGAGGCTATCAAAGCCGTTCTGAGGTATAAGAAGAGGTTTGCACCAGAGTTGTTGGATTACCAAGCAATTTACCGTTCCGTCATTCCGAAGAAGACGAGGCTTGCGACATCCCTTCTAGATTCCGATACTGAGACTGATACATCCCTCACCCCTCTGGTTACGAATCGTCACCGGAGTCAGGGTGCACTGCCTGAAAGGAGGCCCTCTCATGTCCCCAGTTTCGCAGGGGCTGGGTCTGTGTCGAAGAGAAGAGTGCTGGTGGATTTGGAGGCTGAGGCTTTTAGCGCCTCTAATACACTGGAGACCCCTTTGTTGATGGCCGAGGGGAAGAGCCTCATGGATGTAAAATTGGAGGTGGGAGCTTCTGGAACTCACGCTACTACTGTCGAGGCCTCCACTTCGGTTGTTGCGAGGCCAAAAAAGAGGAGGAGAGAGACCGGCAAGGCAGTGGTAGGGGAAGCTTCTAGAGATCTTATTGAGGATGAAGCACTTGAGAAATGGGAACCGCTGATGCTGCATCAAGGCAGGCCCATTTCTATCTCTGATTCGGTTGTTGCTTCACAACACTTTGCTTTTGACATGACCAAGACTTTGTTGATGCCAGTTGACATGGCTGACCATAATAGGCCCCACAATATTCTTATTTTGAATGGGTCCTTGCAGATGATGACTGCTGTAAGTGCATTCTTGCTTTGCTAGTTTTTTGTGTTATGCTACTGCTTTCTTTCTTTTAATAGTTTGTCATTCATTGTAGTGCATTCAGAGGATGCATCTGTCCATCACCCGAGTAGAGGAACTGGAATAGGCCATATTGGAGGCCACTATGAATGCTGAGAGACTAACAGTGAACCTGGAGGCCGAGAAGGAAGGATGCAAAATTGCCGAAATGGAAGCTCTCCATCTAAACAAGGTTGTTGTTTCAGCTGAAAAGTCAAAGAAGGCTGCTATCGAGGAGCAGGCTTAACTTGAAGGAACAGTGGCAGTGCTAGAGGCCATTATCGCGGTGATGGCTGCCGAGCGTTTTGTGTTGGAGGCCAAGTACTAGCAACAAGGTTGGGATGAGGCTAGGGCCGCCCACAAAGAGGAGGTGCTGGTGCTGCGAGACAAGCTCTTTTTGAAGGGTTGGTTGAGTGCTCTAGCCGCTGCCTTGGTTCCTAAAGGCTCTCCCCTGTTTTAGGATGTCCCAGTTCCCTCAAGGTCCCTGGGTTCGAAGATTGTTTCTACCCCTGCAGTTCTTCCGACTGAGGTTTCCCTAGAAATTGATTCTGCGAACAAGACTCAGGAGAGTGATGTTGCCATCGAGACGGTGAACGTTGAAGGGGGTGGAACCCTAGAGACTGAAGCCACGGGAGACGTGGTTAAGGAAGCTTCCACTTCTCAAGAAGTCGGAGCTACCTTTACTTTTCCTCCCCAAGACGACCTGGACAAGATCATGGACACTGCTCCTAAGGTTCCCTCTGTTGATGAAAGCTGAATTTTTCTCTGGAAAGATTTGAAGTTTTTACTTTTTGGACTTTCTTTTGTACTGTGGCTCGGTCCCTTTTGACGAGTTCTCTCTCTATACTTGCCAAGGCAATTTCTCTTTTTTCTTTTCTTTTCTTTATTGCTGGCTATGAGGCCATTTGTGCCTTTGTTGGATGATGGAATTTTTGAATTTGCAATCTGATGCTATTTGGCTTCTGTATATGAATGTTTTTTGTACTGTTTGCCCCCGACCGAGCATTGTTGGGACCTCGGGGCTGAACGTATGCTTGGTCTAGTTCCGTACTGTTTGCCCCCGGCCGAGCTCTGTTGGGACCTCTGGGCCAAACACATGCTCGATCTGGTTAACGAATATATTGCATGGTTGTACTTGGTTTTGTAATGAAAAGAAGAGGGTCCTACTTAGGTCCAGGTTGGTTCTAAAAAACAATTGTTTGCTCCCACCTGGAGCTAAGTAAGATCTGTTCTGGAGATTGTGCTCTCTAGGGAGAGCTGCTTAAGTCTATTGCAACTTTGATATCATAAATGTACTTGAATGGGATAAAGACATGGAGAGGTGTCTTACTCAGGTCTAGGTTGGTTTGAAAGAAAACAATTGTTTGCCCCTAGCTGGAGTTGAGTAGGACTAGTGCTGGAAGTTTGTTCCTGATAGAGTTTAGCTTAGTCTGTTCCAACTCTGTATGCAGCAGTACTGAAGTGTTGATGTAACAATACTCAAGAGATTTTGTAGATTTAGAGATATTTACTTAAGATGTGTTAGTGCAGTTTCCACCAAGCAATTCCACATGGCTAAAGTCCAATTTAGTTGCCAAACATAATTCCACCAAGCAATCCCACTTGGCATGTTTGAGTGCTAACTAAATTTTAATTCCGTCTAGTCGTTCTGAAACTAAGTCCATTTGGGTTAAGACCAAAGCTAATTCCGTTTGATAAACATCAAAGCTAATTTCGTTTGATAAACATCAAAGCTATTTCCGTTTGGTATGTACCAAAGCTAATTATAAAAATTTGACAGTCTCGAGAGAAGTGAGAAGACGTTTGTATTGGCCAAAAGATAATTGTCTTTACATCTTGGTAGAGGAGTTGGGACTTAATTCTATTGATAGTGTTTCTTGAGATTTGCTACATTCCAGGGCCGTGGTATGGCTCGGCCTTTAAGGTCCTCTACGTAGTAAGCTCCATTTCCAGCAACAACTGTGAATTTGTAAGGACCCTCCCAGTTAGGCCCAAGTTTCCCTTCGCCAGGCACCCTTTTGTGATCCATGACTTTCCTCAAAACTAGTTCTCCAGGTGTGAATTGTCTTGGGAAAACTTTTTGGTTGAAACTCTTGATGAGTTACTGCTGATACGCTACCAGTCTGATCAGTGCCACTTCTCTGCAGCCTTCTGCCATATCCAATGCTTGTGCAATGGCCTCCTCGTTGCTGGTGCTTTCATACAATTCAGACTAGAGGGCTAGGAGGTCTACTTCGAGTGGGATGATGGCCTCCATTCCATAAGTCAAGAAGTAAGGTGTTTCTCCTGTTGAGCGTCGTGCTATGGTTCGATACGCCCATAGTACGTGTGGTAACTCTTCAACCCATTTTCCTTTTACATGTTCAAGCCATTTCTTTACTCCGTTGATGATGGTTTTGTTTGACGCTTCTGCCTGCCCATTACTTTGTGGGTACCCCAGAGAGGAGTTTCGATATTCGATTCTGAGGTCGGCATAAAATTTTCTGAAGATCTTTCCATCGAACTATGTTCCATTGTCTGCAATCAGTATCTGCAGGATGCCGAAATGCACCACTATGTTTTGCATGACGAACCGCTTTGTGTCCACTTCTTTGATACTTGCTAGTTCTTCGACTTCAACCCACTTAGTGAAACAGTTGGTTGCAGCGATGAAAAACCGTCTATTCCCAGTGCCACGTGCCAATGGTTCGACAATATCCAAACCCCATTGGGCAAAGGGCCATGGACTGGTGAGTGGAGTGAGAGTTTTGGCCAGCTGATGAACTAGCAGGGCAAACCTCTGGCATTTATCGCACTTCTGAACATACTGTTGTGCATCTTGTTGTATCCGTGGCCACCAGTACCCGTGGATGAGGGCTCAGTGCGCCAGTGACCTTCCACCGACGTGGCATCCATAAATCCCGTCATGAATTTCGTAGCGGACATTTTCGACCAGATTTGGATGCACACATAAAAGATAAGGACCGAGATAAGGGTGTCTGTACAGCTTCCCAGATGGTGAGATCCAAAACCGAGCTGACCTATGTCTGATTTTGTCGGCTTCCTTTTTATCTTCAGGGAGGGTGCCAGTTTTTAGAAAAGCAAGTATCAGATCCATCCAGCTTGGCTCTAAGTTGTTGCAGAGGACTAGAGATGCAATACTTGGTTTTGACACAAACTCAACCCAAATTTTTCTAGCATCCTTGGTGTCTACTGACGAGTCAAGGCAAGCCAGAGAAGCGGCGTGGCTGTTCTTGTCCCGACTGATTTGTTCCACTTGTATGGATTGAAACTTTTTGAGTAGATCTTTGGCCTTACCTGTGTAAATGGCCATTCTTTCATCTCGTGTTTCATAGACCCTGTAAAGTCGGGTTCACCACCGCCAGAGTCGCTGAAAACAAGAAGTTGTTCTGCACTGAAGTGTTCGACACTGCGTAAGCCAGCCAACAATGTTTCATATTCCGCCTAATTGTTAGAAGCCTTCCAATCGAGCCGGAGAGCCTACTCCCAAATAAATCATTCTGGTGAGATAAGTACTACTCCGCCTCGAGCCCTGCTATTGGATAATCCGTCAACATAAAGCTACCATATGTCTCTAATAAAGAGTTTCCATGCTTCTGAAGCACGGTGCTTTCCCTACTCGGTGGTGCATGGCACCTGTACCAAGCTTGGACTCCCTGGCTCGGTACTCTAGGTGGGAGCAAATTTTGTGACAAAATCCGCCAAGACCTGGGCCATGATGGATGTCCTGGGTTGGTACCGAATGTCAAACTCACCAAGTTCTACCTCCTATTTTGTTGTTCGGCCAAAGAAATCAACTCGGCTAAATACAAATCTGAGAGGGAACTCAGTGAGGACATTAATGGTATGCCCCTGGAAGTAATGCTGTAATTTTCTTGAGGCGATAAACAGCATGAAGATAACTTTTCTAAGGGTAGGTACCGCGACTCTAAGATCTAGTAATGTCTTGCTAACATAGTATCGGCTTCGCCTTGTTGACTTCGAATTAATATTATACAGCAGTGATCTCGAGATCGCTAGATATAGGGACAGCTCCTCCCTTGGTTCTAGAGTGGACAGAAGAGGTGGTGTACTGAGGTATCTTTTGAGACTTTGCAATGCTTCAGTACATTCAGGACTCTAGTCAAACGCTGCCTTTTTCTTCAATAGTTGGAAGAAAGGCTTTATCCGATCTGAAGACTTGCTGATGAACCGATTCAGGGAGGCCACCATTCCGACCAGCTTCTGTAGCTCTTTAGCCTTCGTTGGTACTTCAAGCTCTTTTATTGCTTTGATTTGATCCGGATTTGCCTCAATTCCTCTGTGAGTAACCATATACCCCAAGAACTTCCCTGTTCCTACCCTGAAGCGCATTTCGAGGCATTAAGGTGAAGCTAGGGGTGCTTTAGGATACCAAAGACTTCTTTTAAGTCTACGGGGTGGTTTGTAGCAAGCTTATTTTTTACTACCATATCATCTATATAAGCTTCCATGGTCTTTCTGAGTTGGTCCTTGAACATTCGAGTGATCATTCGCTGGTAGGTTGCTCCGGCATTCTTGAGGCCGAATGGCATTACTTTGTAGCAGTAAGTCCCCCTTGGAGTGATAAATGATGCCTTCTCTTGATCCGGACCGAACAGTGGTATCTGGTGATAACCACTGTAAGCGTCCAGAAAGCTCATGCGCTTGTGCCCTGCTGTTGAGTCTACCAATTGATCGATGCAAGGCAGTGAAAAGTTGTCTTTGGGACAAGCTTTGTTTAGGCAATTAAAGTCAACGCAGACTCTCCATTTTCCGTTCTTCTTTCTGATGACAACTGTGTTGGACAACCATTGTGGGTACTAAACTTCTCTAATCGCTCCCGATGCCAGGAGCTTTTCAACTTTGGCAATTAATACTTCAGTGTGCTCAACTGACGACCTCCGACTTTTCTGTATAGCAGGCCGAGCTGAAGGGTTAATATTGAGTTTGTGGCAAGCAAATTCTGGGTCCAACCCTGGAGTATCATATGCAGACCATGCGAATACCTCCATATTTTCCCTCAGCAGTTCAAGCAGCTGAAGTTTCTCATTAGCGCCTAGCGAGGTACCGATAAGGAAGTACTTTTCTGGATCATCCTCCTTTATCAGGACTTTCGCCAAATCCTCTACCATCTTTTCCTCCGGGGCTCCCCCCACATCTTCCAAAATTGGCTGTTCGGCCACTTCCACTATCTGTACCCGATTACAAAGTTTTTTGGCCTTCAATGCTGCCATGAAGCAATGTTTAGACGCAACTTCATCCCTCGAGATCCGCTTATTCGTGTTCGCTGGGAAACGGATGAGCGGTGGTAGGTTGAAGGACCGCCTATCCGGCGAATCCATGGACAGCCAAGTATGGCGTTGTAAGGAATGTGTATTAATAACTAGAAGCTCTATCTGGAGGGTCTTTGTTCCTGCCACAACTGGCAACACTATTCTGCCCAATGGCCACTGGCTGCCAATTGAAGCCGACTGAGCCGCTGGCATTGAGGTGAGTCGCCGGAGAGACCAAGCTTTTTGAACAAGTCATAATATAATATGTCTGCTGCACTGCCTTGATCTACCAGGACTCGTTTTACGTCAAACCGTTTCTCAATTCCTACAGTTATAATTAGTGCATCAGTATGTGGGTATTGTATGCCTTCTAGGTCCTTTCTAGTAAACAAAACAAAGGCATAAAGGGGGGTTCAATCCGGCATACCTTTTTCGATGCAGTTTCATCGACATGACCTGCTAAATTTGCACAGCCTTAGCAATCTCTTCTCTCAGTGCCTCTTCAAGTTCCTGGGTTGCTGTTACATCGATCAAATTTTATTATCAACCGAGGTGGGTGTTCAATGTTTGGTTCTGGTGGTTGGTTCCTAATTCGGTCACTTCTTTATCTTGATCTATGTAATCCTGGAGGTGCCCAACTGCTACTAGGTCTTCCAAGTGTTGCTTCAGTGCTCTGCAGTTCTATGTCTTATGCTCCTTGTCTTGGTGATAGGTGTATCGAGCTTCGACACGCTAAGTCGGATCTCCCAACATTTTCGTGGCCAAACAAAGAAGGGCTCTCTCTTGATCTTTTCCAAAATTCGATAGATTGGTTCCTTGAATACGGCCATGACTACTTCGTGAGATTTGGACTTATCTACTTCATTCACTGTGAGCCCTCGGTGTTCTTCGGTCTGTTCTCTTCTTGTGCCGAGCTGTTTATTCTACTAACACTTCCTCGATGGGGATTTGATCATCTTCGAGGCGAGCGTACTACTCAATCCTGGCATATAAATCTTTTAAAGCTATGGCGGGGTGCTTGATAAGTGATTGTCTCAACTTACTTTCTGGGTGCAGACCATGTTTAAAAGACATAACGACCATTTACTCACTGCACACATTTTCCTCCAGGTCATTGTACTCTTCCCAATACCTCCTAGCATAATTGCACAACGTTTCTTCCTGCTCCTTTCGGAGACCGAACAGTGTATCCGGCTCTTTCGGGATCTTAGTGTCGGAGACAAACCTAGCTAAGAACTCTTCGGAGAGCTACTTCCAGCCATGAATTGATCCAGTGGGAAGTTGATCGAACCATCAGAGTTTGGTTTCTCCCAAGCTGGATGGAAAGACTTTGCACATCAGTGCCTCATCTCGGATCCATAAAGACATCATCTGTCTATAATGGCTAATATGCGTCAGTGGGTCTGACTTCCCATCGTACGAAGTAAACTTTGGCGGGGTGAATTTCTTTGGAGGTTTCATAGCCTTGATTTCTGGGGAGAATGGTGAGGAGACGAGCCTATCTAGTGCTCAGTGCTCACTTTGATGAATAGTACGGCCCAGATGATCCTAACGTTGTTCGTTCTGCCTATTGCCAGTCCGCCAAGTACGAAGGTCTTGAGGAAGGCATTCAATCTGTTGGCTAACTGTCTTCTGCCTTTTAGTCCTTATCCGGCGTCACCCACAGGTGTGGCTGCTCGCCACTTCACTTTGTACCAGGATTGGCTGGCTTTGCTGCCCAGACTCATTTCTGGGGAATTTCTTTACTAGCGGCTCTCTGGATAAGCTCATCCGTCGTAAGCGTGAGAGCTCTACTTCAGTCTTCTTTTCCATTGGATCACCCAGCACCCTTTTAAGTTGCGCTCTCAGCTCAGATTCCATCCCCATGGAGTCTATGATTCAATCCCTGTATTCCTTTTTCAGAAGAAAGTGATGAGAGGAACCTCCAGCGAAGGGCAATTGATGCTCAACGGATTTCAGGGGTCCAGTTATTATTTCCAGTTTGTTCTTTTAGGACTGTTGGGAGTGCCAAGCCTTTGTCCTTGTCTTCCGTCTCAGGAGTATGCATCGAAGGTGAGATGTCCTCAACCCCCATCGCCGGAGCTGAGTGCAGAGCATAGAGACAAAGTGATCCACGTTCACCGCACCAATTGTCATACTGGATTTCGCACTAGATGAAAGTGGATCGAGGCTCCGCACTCAGTTGGACTATCCAAGGATTGAGGTTCCCGCAAAGAAGAAGCAATCAGAAGAGCCGTCCTACTGGGTTGGCGATAACCCCTCCGGTGTGGGAATCAGCGATCGGAGAAACACTGTAGAGAGTTGAGTTTGTCGTAAGTGGGGTTCAGCTTAGATCATTTACCTTCAATGTGAAGTTCGTATAGTATTTATAGAGTTCCTTGCTTGTTTCCCAAGATGGTTTCATGGAGCTTTGGTGCTGCCAAGCTTCCTTTAACATTGCCCAAAGTTGGGGACCACTAAGTTGTTGATAATGGATGTACATACTTGTTTTAGTCATGCTGATAACAGACCACATTCTTCTGGTTTAACTGTTCCCGTGATTCTAGGTATAGGGGACCAGCTGAGGTGGCAACCTGCACATGTATATACTCATGGCTCCCACGTTTCCTTGGGAAGTTCCCCACCAAGACCGTTGTTCCTCGGCCCTTTGCGAGGCTTCATGGGATGGCCCATTCGGATAATTGTGTGGACTCTACTTACTTTGGCTCGATGATGGATTTGACCCATCAGCTCGGCCCACAGGATGAGTCCTTCAACTCGGCCCTAGCCCAGTATTGCCGTTGGGTAGGCCTTTCCACTACGAGTTGGGCCCAAGTGCTTGAGGACTTGGGTGGATTGTTAGCAATGGAACTGGGCTTAGTTGGGTTATCCACATGCTCATCTGACCCATTTGGATTTGGGCTTGGGGGATTGGACCGGCCCAAGGCTTGGGTCTGACCTGTTTCTTATTTAGCCCCTTCAAAAGGAATAAATTATCACTTTAATTTTTTTAAGGAGAGAGTGTGTGCATTGTAGTATTTCCTCTTACTATCACTTCACTTTTACTAAACTTTGAAATGGGTGCCTTAAATGTTAGTGTTAGTAGCCTTGTTGTTTTTACTTTTATTTTTTTTGGTGGGATAATTTGCAAATCTCAATTTCACGGTGATTATTTTTGTGTATTTGGTATACATGTTTTTAAAAATAGACAATTTATTTGTTATAATATCTTTGTGATTTGATCATGTAATTACTTAAATCTGATTAATTCATTTTTATTTTTTTCATCCATGCATGTTCTTCTCAACTTGTCAGACGAGATGAATGGTTCAAATCATTAAGATCGGTACAAATTTATCGCACAATCACCTGTAAAGTAGAGATTTTTAACTTGGGAAAATCTAAACTACTATTAACGTGGTGCTCCAAATCAATTATGTAGTCAAAAATTTTAAGAGAAATTTCATGTCATTGTACAAATGAAAAAGTAATTACAAATAAATGGTAAAGTTGATAAATATTAATAATTAAAATAATAATTTTTTTTATAATATATAATAATTTTCTCAAATTTTCCACTAAATAGTAATTCCTCCAGTTTTTTACGAATGACACATGCTGACTCAAAGGTTGACACACTTTGTGTGCATACTGTTGGAACAATCATCTGTGTAAACAAATAAATTGAAACTAAATCAAACAAAATAAAATAAAAACTTATTGAATTTATTTTGTCGAACCAAATGGAAAATAAAAGACCAAATCGAGTGTATGACACTTTGTCTTTAAGACAGATTCGCCCCACTATGGTGCTTACGGTTGAGTGGCGTCTATCTCCTAGGGTACAATGATTTTCACAAATTGTAGTAGCACTCCAAACAATTTGTACGGCAAACCAAACATATGTTCTAACTTTCTGGATTTTATTCTAAAATTAATATGAAGAATAATGCACCAAAGATAAAAGTTTGGACAGCAAAAGAATATTTTTCAGACTGTTTTTTCGGTCCTCAAGACTGCTGGAAAATGGCTGGTATTTATAAGAAAACAAATCTGTTCGATTAGGTATGTAAACTGCTTGTACAGATATGAAACAGTTCTATACAGATTCAAAATGAAAACTGGACAAATCTTGAATCTGTCCGAATTTCAACAAACGTCTAGACATAATTTATTGGATGTTTTTTATCAACGAAAATCTGTTGGAACAAGTCTAGAATATATAGACCCGAACAGGTACTAATTTGAAGTGAACAGATATGGTTTTCAAATGAACAGGTACAACAGATAACTGCCCAGCAGTTTCTATCTGTTGGTAACTGCTGGACAGATTCAAATATGTTTGGCAGTTTTATAACTGAATCTGTCTGGGGTTCAAACAGTTTTGGACTATTTAATCTGTTCGAATTTTGGACTGGAAATGGACATAGAATAAATTCATTTTTTGGCACAAAATTTGAATTTTATTTCATTAAAAAATTCAAATAAATTTTGTCCACAAAATTAATATAAAAATCGACCCGACCCACAACCCACACCTGGCACAACTCGGCTCGGCCGGACGGAAGGACGGCGACGGCGTGGGCGTGCGTGTGTGGTGGTTTGGGTTAAGGTTCACTTTGTCCATAACTTCTCTCTTCTACAAACTTGGGGTGCCTCTTGGGGCCTAACCCAAGTGTTGTAGTCTAGAGCTTATATACACAAAAAAGCTCTCTTAAAGTTTCAATGTGGGACAATCCATTTCATAGAAACCCACATTTACTTCTTTAAATTGTTCATTCCATGAACCCGAAAATGACGTCAACTTCCCATTCACTCATAAATGGTTTTGATGAACTGCCTTCATCAGGTGACTTGCCATGCAAGAAACACGCCGCTTTCTGACCCACCCCAAAAGACGCTTAGTTCACTCCATTTTGGGCTCAAAGTTGGCCCAAAATAAGCCTTATAAAACCAAAATTTCCAACAATCCCTCACATGAATGGAATTTGACGGAGAGAAAATGCAACAATATGATCTAATAACAAAGAGTACAGAAATTGAAAATATTCTGCAATGGATAGGTAGCTTTTGGCTTTGAACCTTCCCTTGTGAGACACTATCGGATTTACTAGCTAACCAGCGAACATGATGTCTTGAACTGTTCAGCCATTTGTGTAAACCAAGACAATAGAACTCACACAGTATATCCCCAGACACAGTTTAGTTCTCACTATTATGTTCATTTTGGCCCTGAACAACCTGATCTTTCATGAGTGCTCTAGAGAATTGTTGACCTTCACAAATCTCATAGGACCGGCCCAATTCACACTCACATAGGTGATTCTTATGAAGAGTATCCTACCATACTCCACTAGGTTTACCTAGATATAAGAATCATTAAAATTTTACTTAACCTAAAACGCTGCAGACATCACTATTTCATCCTAGTAATGGGTAGGAGTTGGACTCGCCAGTGATCCTTCTGAGTCATTCACAACTCGATTGTCCCTTTGAACCTAGATCTTGGGATCTCCAGTCAACTAGGTTGGGTTACCGTTTTGGTAACTCTTATTTAATAGGCTTTAGTCCTATTCCCCTCGATGAATTCTCAACTAACTCTCTTGCTAACCCTTTGGTTAGTGGATCCGCTATGTTGTCTTTAGACTTCACATATTCAATGGAAATAATTCCATTAGAGAGTAGTTATCTTACGGTGTTATGTCGATGACGAATGTGTCGTGACTTACCATTATACATATGACTCTGTGCTCTACCAATTGCTAATTGACTATCGTAATGTATGCATATAGCAGGCACCGGTTTTGGCCATATTAGAATATCTTCAAGGAAGTGGCGAAGCCATTCTGCTTCTTCCCCAGCTTTGTCTAAAGCTATGAATTCAACCTAGCAATGCAAGTCTGTTTGGAAGATTTCCAAGATACAACCGCCCCACCAAGAGTAAAGACATACCCACTAGTGGACTTCGAGTCTCTTGTATCCAATATCCAGTTTGCATTACAGTAACCTTCAAATACTGCTGGATATCTAGTATAATTCAGCCCAATGTTACGAGTAAATTGATGATATCTTAGAACCCTTATAATTGCTTTCCAGTGTTCTACTTTCGGATTACTTGTATATCTACTTAATTTACTTACTGCATAAGCTATATCTGGGCGAGCGCTTCATCAAGTACATTAAGCTTCCAATAATTTGGGCACACTCTAATTGAGAAATACTTTCTTGTACATTCTTAGATAGAAACAAAATTAACATCTACAGGTATTCTAGCAAGATAATCATCATCTTTGCTGAATTTGTCAAGTATTTTCTCAATGTAATGAGATTTTGACAAAGCATATTCTTCTGATGTTTTGATAATTTTCATACCAAGAATTACATCAGCAATACCCATGTCCTTCATGTCAAAATGTTTATTCAACATTTTCTTGGTAGTTTTAATCATGTCATTATTACTACCTATGATGAGCATATCATCTACATAAAGACATACAATGACATAACATTTGTCTGTGTTTTTAATATAAACACATTTGTCACACTCATTAATTTTAAATCCATTTGACATCATTGCCTTGTCAAATTTCTCATGCCATTGTTTTGGTGCTTGTTTTAAACCATATAATGATTTAACCAATTTACACACTTTCTGTTCTTTCCCTGGAACTCAAAAACCTTCTAGTTGTTCCATGTAAATTTCTTCATCTAACTCACCATTTAAGAAAGCAGTTTTCACATCCATTTGATGAATTTCTAGATTGTATAGAGATGCAATGGCAATTAGCATTCTAATGGATGTTATTCTAGTAACCGGTGAGTATGTGTCAAAGTAATCAAGACCTTTTTGTCTAAAACCTTTGACCACAAGTCTTGCCTTGTATTTGTCAATTGATCCATTCGCTTTCATTTTTCTTTTGAAAATCCACTTGTATCCAAGAGGTTTACAACCTGGTGGCAAATCCACCAATTCCCAAGTGTGATTTTGCAAGATGGATTCATCTTCACTATTGACAACTTCTTTCCATAAAGGAGCTTCAGGATTGGACGTAGCCTCTTTAAAAGTTAAAGGCTCAATTTCTAACAAATATGTTAGAAAATCTGGACCAAAAGATTTTGAGGTTCTAACACGTTCACTACACCTAAGTTCCTCTTCTTCATTTTGATCTAGCACTTGCTTTTGATCATGTTCATGTTCTTGATCTTGACTAGTAATAGCATCATGAGATCTTTTATTACTACTAGTCTCTTGTCCAAATTTTTATTTGGAAATACATGTTCAAAGAAAGATGCATTTTGAGATTCAATAATAGTATTAACATGCATTTCGGAATGTTCTGATTTATGAATCAAAAACCGATATGCACTACTATTCTTAACATAACCAATGAAAATGCAATCAACGGTTTTAGGACCTATCTTAGTCTTTTTAGGACTAGGAATAGCCACTTTAGCCAAACACCCCTAGACTTTTAAGTATTTGTAGGATGGTACTCTTCCATGCCACATTTCATAAGTGTTTGATTCACTTTTTTTCAGGGTACTTTATTAAGTATATAATTAGCAGAAAGTATTGCTTTCCCCCATAAGTTCTGGGGTAATCCAGAACTTATTAACATGGCATTCATCATTTCTTTTAAAGTCCTATTTTTCCTTTTAGCAATTCCATTTTGCTAAGGTGAGTAAGGAGCAGTGGTTTGATGAATTATTCCATATTCTTTACAAAACTCACCAAAAGGTGATTCATATTCACCACCTCTATCACTTCTTAGTTTTTTGATTTTCTTACTAAGTTGATTTTCAACTTCATTCTTATATTGAATGAAAGTTTCCAAAGCTTTATCCTTGGTTCGAATTAAATAAACATAACTATATCTAGTATAGTCATCTATAAAAGTGATAAAATATTTTTTCCCACCTCTAGTTTGAATTGATTTAAGATCACAAATGTCACTATGAATTAATTCAAGTAGTTCCGTACTTCTTTAATTGAATGAAAAGGAGTTTTGGATAATTTTGCCTCAATGCAAATTTCACATTTATAATTTGAATCATGTCAAATTTAGGTAAACATTCCATATTAATTAATCTACGGAAAGATCCATAATTAACATGTCCTAGTCTACAATGCCATAAATTAGAAGACTCAAGAAAATAAGAAGAAGATGTATTTTCATTAATAACTGAGGGCACAACGGTCATTACATTCATCTTGAAAAGGCCATTAGACATGTAACCTTTTCTTACATACATCCCATTCTTAGTAAGTACAAATTTATCACTCTCAAACACCAGCCTAAACCCATTCTTACTCAACAAAGATCCGAAATAAGATTTTGCAAATGTCCCACATGTAGCACATTGTTGAGAGTGAGTTCCTTTCAGATGTCATCTTAGAACAATCTTCCCTTGTCCTTCAACTTTGAAGTTAAGGAGTTGCCTATAAAAAGTTGTTCACCATTGTCCATCAGAGAATAAGATGTGAACGCTTTTTGTCGGCATAGATATGGCAAGTAGCACTAGTGTCCACCTACCATTCTTTAGGATTTCTGACAAGATTTGCCTCAGAAATAACTGCAGAAAGATTGATCTCATCTACACCATTGGAAATATTGTCCACATCGGTCATATGGGCTTGAGCAGGCTTCTTGCTTGTTATTCTTTTGCTTTTGCCTTTGCTACGGCAATCTTTGGCCCGATGTCCCTCTTTGTCACAGATGTAGCATTTGCCATTAAACTTGTACTTTTTATTTCCCCCCCTTTAGAGCCTTGTGATGAACTTTCTCCAGAAGACTTTCGCTTCTTGGTTTTGAAGCATGTTCCACCACATTTGTCTTAGACTGTGGTGAAAGGGTTTGGAAATACTCTTTAGATCCCGAAGACGCCAATGATCCTCACTAGTCACCGAAAAAGATACGACACTGGCTTGGGGTGCCGAATTAGCACTGACGGCAAGTCGCCTCCGCTCAAGAAAGCTTGTTTACTAAGTTTTAGAAGTGATTCTTACATACCTTACAAATCAAGCTCTTGTATTTATATCCATTCTGGGCCTCGGGCCTGGGCCTACTTTTTTCAATCATTATCTTTTCCTCTATTCATTCTAGGATCCTTCCAAATTTGGCCTATCTATCCTATTCGCCCCAGATTCTTGCGGAATATTTGCGGCTAGCATCAAGCTTCAAAATATACCTCCTTTATCCTCGCCTAATTATTCGCCACCACAAATAAGTTATTTATTATTCTTTCGCTTGTCCTCATATGCCTTCTCAAGTCTATTCGGTCCTATGAACGATTCGGCGCCCTAGTTGAGCAAAATGGAGCCGTTCACCACTAGCTCACCGGTATTTGAGATTTTGTTCCTTTATTTATTCGCTCCCACAATTGCCCCTGCCGCTCACAATTACGCTTGGGTGAAACGCTTGGTTCCGATTTTCAATACTCCGCATCAGCTTTGGGAGTTAGACTTATCACGAACGCTTAATTATTTCCTTTAATCGTCGTCTCTACTTCGCCTCTTCGCACACGCCTATTTATTATGATTTGAAATATGATGTCCTTCGAACTGCGGTTCTATGAGGTCAAGTTCGGGTTGCTCTTCGAATCGTTCTTGCAAGTCTTCCATCTGTGATACTCTCTTCATTTTTGTAAGTTTTCCTCTTCCCTGTTCTGGAGCTTTTCTTTATTTGTTTATTCTGCCGCATGTTCTTATAGTCAGTAGGTTATGGCGAAACATTTGAAAGACCTCCTTTCGTCAGATCGAATTGCTGGTTTTAGATGCCATTTCTCCATTCCTGACGATGTCCACTTGTCGTTTGTGGCGGACGGCACTCTTGACATGGAGAGGGAGGATGAAACCACGATTGTCTTTCCCCTTTTGTCAATCGCGGAGAGTGGAGTTCGCTTTCCCCTTCATCCGTTTCTGAGAGCTGTTCTTCGCCATTGGGATTTGATCCCTTCCGAGCCCAATGTGAATTTCTTTAGACTTATAATGGGGGTCGTAGCACTGAACCGTTGCCTTGGAATTAATCTTGGCATTCCTGCCATCCGGCATTGTTATGCTTTGGCCAAGTCCTCTCGGCTCAAGACGGGCGCATTTCATCGAGCTAAGGATACAGATCATCGCTTGATCACTATGCTTTCCAAATCTAGAAAATGAGTTGATGATGTCATGGTCGGTTCCGCAAAGAATCGAGTTCGGCGAAGGGAGGATCGTGTCGATCCTATTCCTAGACGAGGGGCTAACCAGTCGAATGCACGCTTGCTCAGACAGTGTGTTCATATTTGCCATACCTGCTTTTGAGTCTTACGGCTTGTCTTGTGCAGGGAACGATTTGAAAAACGTCCAAGCCTCAACTGACGATGCCGTTCTCTCAGACATTAGGATTGCTCTAAGTTATTTCGGCCGTCGCAATCTTCATAAGAAGGGAAGAGCGACTCACGCTCTACTTTGCTACGAGCCTACATATACAACCTTTTCGAATGGAGAACATACCGATTCAAGGGAAGAGTTTCGTCGTCAGATTTTATCCGACTTCAAAAACTTGAGACATGTAGGTTTTCAAGGGTCCGATTCGGAGAGTACTGAAGTATCCGATACTGCCGAATCGGATCAGTCTGAGGCCGAATTTGAGGAGGTATTGGACTCTGCCGATCCTCCTACTTCGGGGCGGGGGAACCTTCCTGTTGACGACGCTCTCAACGCTCGTGACAGTTTTCCCATCTCAGCTCCACTAACATGGTCAAGTTAAGCTCGACAAAACTTGTTAAGAAGGCGAATGCGGAGAGGCTAGTCAGACGGGCGGCGCGGAGGGCCTTTCGACCGAACCACCCACCACTGAATCTCAACATCTCCTCCCAGTTACCAAATTGAGATCCTTGGGAATTGTTGACGAGGCGGCGACAAATAAGAATGCCGAATCCGCGTTGGTTGGGGAAGCCGTTCATGATGTTGAGGGAAAGGCGAGAAACGATTAGGGATCGTGGTGGTCGGTTCAAGATCACTGTCAAACGACCTCAATGAAGGGATCGAGTGAGGTTGTGCCCTTTGTGATTCGATCGATGGTAGGAAACATGCTGGTTTTTCTGGACGCCGCGCTTAAAGACCCAGAGGTCGCGTCATGGCAACGATTTGTCGCTGTCTCGATATGGAGGCTTTCAGCTTGAACCGATTTGAATGCGATAATGTTAGCCAAGATGCCCTTTTGGTGCGACTGATTTTTCCTTCACTTCATCCAAACATTGTTCGTACATTTTTGAATTTTGCTTTTGCAGTCGCTGGTAGGATAGCCGATGTGGGTCATTATCTTGACGCCACAACTAAATTAGTCGTTTACGAAAACAAGTTGAGGGCCAGAGGAAAAGGGCCGAGAACGAATTTTTAAGAGCAAACCAGGAGGCTTCTCGGGCAGAGGCCGCGGTAGAGAAAGCTCGCGACGCAGATAAGTTAAGGGAGGAGGCCGAGAAGAAGGCCGACGATATGGAAGCTGCACTTGGCTTGTCCCAAAGGCGCTTCACCGAGGCCGAGTTGGTCAAATGAAGGCGAAGGTGATTGCCGATTCAAAAGTTTTCGAAGCCGGGAGAGAGGCTGGACTCACCGAGTATGTGGACCAGGTCTCCCGGTTTGAGAATCGGAGCTTGAAAAATGGTTGGTACAAGGCCCTTGCTGTAGCTGGGGTTTCACTGAATATGCCAATACCATATGAGCAAGTGGACATTGATCCGTTGGAGACTGATTCCGAGGGTTGATCTTTACGATACACAATTGTTATGATTTGAAGTACTTTTTTCGTTTATTTTTGTTATTTTGTATTTGTTTATCAGACATTTTTCATGCAGGCTGATATTACAAAATGTTGCGATACAGAAGTGGACGTCGATACTTTTTTGTAGTTAAAAAATGTTAAGAATTCTGCTCAATGTTCTGATTATGAATTATGTTCAATGTGCTGATGTTTCCGTAATTTTATGGTGATATTTCTTAATAGATCTACAATCTGTCCATTCCTTAGCCAGGGCGCGAGCGTGAATAACCGAATGGTTCCGACTCATGGGCTGGCCGAGGCATCTGCGAGAAGGCGCCGCTAGATTAATAACCGCTTGCCTTGGTCAGGCTCGAGCGTGAAGAGTCAATGGTTCAGACTGTGGCGGCCGAGGCATTCGCGAGAAGCGGCCGCTAGATTAATAACCGCCTTGCCTTGGCCAGACTCGAGGAAGAGCCAATGGTTCAGACTGTGGCTAGCCGAGGCATTTGCGAGAAGGCGGCCGCTTAGATTAATAACCGCCTTGCCTCTCGATTGTAAAATATTTTGATTTGTAAAATATTTCTAGTTCAGACGCTACGATTCATTTTATTGGAATATTTAGATTTTGATTAGAATATTTTGTACGGCATGGTATAAACGCTCGTAATCCGAAGACTTATTCGCCCCGGGGTGTCATGCACCAAAGGGCTCAATCCGAGACTTATTCGCTCTAAGGTGTCATGCACCAAAGGGGCCCTAACTCGAGACTTGTTTTGGCCAATCGTGACATCCACGGCGGGCACTAACCGGAGACTTATTCGCCCTAAGGTGTCATGCACCAAAGGGGCTCAATCCGAGACTTGTTTTGGCCAATCGTGACATCCACGAAGGGCGCCCGAATCAGAGGCGATTCGCCCTAAGGTGTCATGCACCAAAGGGGCCCGAATCGAGACTTGTTTTGGCCAATCGTGACATCCACGGCGGGCGCTCAATCTGTGAGGTGTATTCGGCCCTAAGGTGTCATGCACCAAAGGGGGCTCCGAATCCGGAGACTTGTTTTGGCCAATCGTGACATCCACGAAAGGCGCTCCGAATCCAGAGGCGTATTCGGCCCTAAGGTGTCATGCACCAAAAGGGGCTCCGAATCCGGAGACTTGTTTTGGCCAATCGTGACATCCACGAAGGGCGCTCCGAATCCGGAGACTTATTCGGCCCTAAGGTGTCATGCACCAAAGGGGGCTCCGAATTCGGAGACTTGTTTTGGCCAATCGTCACATCCACGAAGGGTGCTCCGAATCCGGAGACTTATTCAGCCCTAAGGTGTCATGCACCAAAGGGGGACTCCGAATCCGAAGACTTGTTTTGGCCAATCGTGACATCCACGAAGGGCGCTCTGAATCCGGAGACTTGTTTTGGCCAATCGTGACATCCACGAAGGGCGCTCCGAATCCGGAGACTTATTCGGCCCTAAGGTGTCATGCACCAAAGGGGGCTCCGAATCTGGAGACTTGTTTTGGCCAATCGTGACATCCACGAAGGGCGCTCCGAATCCGGAGACTTATTCGGCCCTAAGGTGTCATGCACCAAAGGGAGCTCCAAATCCGGAGACTTATTTGGCCCTAAAGTGTCATGCACCAAAGGGGGCTCCGAATCCGGAGACTTGTTTTGGCCAATCGTGACATCCCCGAAGGGCGCTCTGAATCCGGAGACTTATTCGGCCCTAAGGTGTCATGCACCAAAGGGGGCTCCGAATCCGGAGACTTGTTTTGGCCAATCGTGACATCCACGAAGGGCGCTCCGAATCCGGAGACTTATTCGGCCCTAAGGTGTCATGCACCAAAGGGGGCTCCGAATCCGGTGACTTGTTTTGGCCAATCGTCACATCCACGAAGGGCGCTCCGAATCCGGAGACTTATTCGGCCCTATGGTGTTGAGCTCAAACATGCAAAAACACGAAACCTTGTATTACAACGACATGATACATCAAGCCCACAAGCCGGGACATTGATAAAATTTACGATGTGTTGAATTCAACGGCCGCAGCTTTTTCCCGACATGTCCGAGGGCCGATATGCCCTCGCGTTCGCGATTTTAATCTATTCGATAGGGTCCTCCGGACTAAGTTACATCACCGGCCTCCGCTTTGTAGTACCTTCTTTAGAACCACCGATTGTAGCAAGAATCGAACTCGCCGATTGTATAACTTAGCGAAGCCGCCGATAACGCAATGGATGCTAAAGCGCCGTCTTCGTTCTTCAATCGTAACCAAGTCCGTGGCAGCATCATGTCATTTCGGCCTATGTCAAAGGCTTGCGATTGCAGAGTTGGTAAGCCGTTCGCTGGTGGTAAGATTGCCTGGGTTCCGAAGCATAGGGCAAACGGTGTTTCTCCGGTAGATCGTCTCGGCGTTGTACGATGGGCTCATAGTATGCTCGGCAACTCTTCAACCCATCTACCTTGGCACTTTCCAACCTCTTTTGATGCCGCCCAAGATGGATTTGTTTGAAGCTTCCGCTGACCAAGCATTGGGGGTAGGTGGCGAGAGAAGTAAGGCTCAATACCATACTTCAAGACAATTTCAGATACGCACAATCAATCGAAAGTACCATTATCCGAGATCAATGCTCTTGGGATGCCGAATCGCGTAATGATGTTCCTCCACACAAAGTGCTTAATGTAATCTCAGATATGGGTTAGAGCCCGCAACCCACTTTGTGAAGTAATTTGTTGCTACGATTAGAAATCGCTTGTTCCTGGGCCCTCGGCAATGGTCCCACGATATCAAGTCCCCATCGAGCAAACGGCCACTGGCTTGTGATAGAATTCAAAGTTTCGCCGATGGGTTAGTGGGGAGAACCTTTGCCATTGTTCACATTTCTTGACATAATTTTTGTGCGCTTCTCATCACCAAGAGTATCCTCGTTATCGCCTCGATGGGCAGGAGCGCCCCTCAAGTGGGCACCACAACGCCTCGTGTATCTCAAAGGAGCGCCTCCACTTTGTCCGGTGCACGATTCCAAGTATGGACCAGAGAGGACTTTTGTAAAGCCCTCCTTGTGGATCTAAGTAGTCCCGCAGGGCCTTGTCTCGCAGCTTGTGTGCTTTTTTTTTGTCCTCTGGGACTTGCTCAAAAGAAAGGAATGCAGCAATGGAATCCTTCCAACTTGGAGCGAATTCTATAATGTTGATGTGGGTTTTTTCCGGAGGGCCGATACTTTCCGGACGAATCTAAACCTACGCTTGAGCCCTGAGTTGATGGCGAGAGGTTAAGCAAGCAGGCATCCGCGATGTATTTTGATCGCGGTTATTTGGTTTAGTTCATGATGGTCGAATTCACATGAAGGAGTTAGCCGCTTTCATATAGGCCGCCATACGCTTGTCCTGCGTCGCAGACTCTCCTTCAACCGGTTGATTACCAATTTTGAGTCACAAACACCAACAAATCGCCAAGACCGAAAGGTGTGCGCTCATCTCAACTAAAGGGCTTCATATTCGCCGTTATTTGATGCTTCAAAGCCGAGCTTGACGGCCTACTCAATTATCACGCCTCGAGACATAATTACAACACCGGCGCCACGCTTCTGCTGGTTAGACGATCCATCACAAGATAACCGCCAAATGTCCCGACATATATTCTCCAACTGCTTTTGGCCAACCGCACTTTTAGCCGGATGTCATTAGTTTGAGGTCGGCAAGCCCTCCTCGTGAATTCGCAACAAAGTCGGCAAGCACCCGCCTTGATTGCGCTTTTGGGTAAGAACCGATGTCGATACGAAGTTCGAGAGCCCACTTCAAACACGCCCGACGCTTCAGATTCCGAGTAATCGATAGAGGGATAGTCTGTGAGCACCCTAATCCTGTGTCCTTGGAAGTAATGCATCAGTTTTCTTGCTGCCATGACCAACGCTAGGACGAGTTTTTCCAGCGGTAGGTAGCGTGTTTCGGCGGCCACCATTGCCTTGCTCACATAATACACTGGTTGTTGCTGCCCTTCCTCCTCTTTTAGTAATACGGAGTTGACGGCCCTGTCGGAGACTGCCAGATATAGAATGAGGGGGTCACCAATGGCGGGTGTTGTTAGAAGAGGTACTGTCCGGAGGTAGGTCTTGAGCCCATTAAAAGCTGCTTCGCATTCGGCGGACCATTCAAAAGCTCTGCCCTGCTGTAGTGTTTGAAAGAATTGTCTGCAGTGATCCAGAGATCTACCGATGAACTGTTGAGTGTCCGCACCATTCCCATCAACTTTTGGACCTCTTTCATCGAATCTGGGAACTCGGCCCAAAATTGCGTGACTTGCCTCAGTTGGCTTCGATTCCTCGTGGTTGACGATATAACCTGTGAATTTGCGAGCGATCCTAAAGGCACATTTGGAAGCGCTTAGCTTCATTCAGATTTATGAGGGTGTTGAATGTCTTTCCAAATCGGCTATATTGTTTTGTTCTTCTTGATTTGACCACCTTGTCATCGATGTATACTTCCATAGTGTGTCCGAGCTATTCTTTGAACATCGTGGTGACCAGCCTTTGGTAGGTTGCCCTGCATTCTTCAAATTCAAAAGGCATAACCTCAGAAAGAGGGTTCCTCTTGGAGTGAGGAATGCGCTTTTGTCCCGATCATCCTGATTCATGGCGATCGATGGTAGCCTCAGAGGCATCGAGAAACTCATGCGCGGGTGGCGCCGTCGCATCAACGAGTTAGCCAATTCTAGGTAAGGGGAAGCAGTCTTTGGGGCAAGCTTTGTTCAGATCCGTGAAATCGACACACACTCGCCAAGTTCCGTTCTTCTTTTTTACCACCACTGTGTTGGAGAGCCATGTGGGGTAGGTGACTTTCTAATTGCCCTGCCAAGCAATTTGTCAACTTCTTCGACAACGGCGCGGTGTGTTCTCATGGAGGATCGCCGCCTTCAATGATCGGCTCGCACCGGGTCGACATTGAGGTGGTGCCGAGATCGGCGGATCTACTCCTAAGATCTCGTATGGAGTCCACGCCAAGACGCCGAGGTTGTCGAGTAAGAAAGTGATCACCATCGTCACGACCGCCTCGTAGAGGCGCCGATCATAAAATCTTATTCGGCTTCCATCAATGTCAACCCGCCTAAATCTTCGTGGTTTTCATTTGGTTGACGCCTCGACGCCATCCAGATCTCTCGATTGGGCACTTCAATGGAGTTTACTTGCGCTTCATGATTTGGCGGCGAGAAGGTAACATGCTCATACCGACCGGGAGCCACGGATTTGCTCAACGCCATGTTCCGTTGGGAATCGCAGCAGCTGGTGGTAGGTGCTTGCGACGGCCTGCAGGGTATGCAACCATGATCGCCCCATGATGAGATTATACGGCGACGGTAGCCTGACGACCAAGAATTTACGCCCACCGCTCGAGCCACCGAACGGTAGACCGATCTTTCCCAAAGGGTACTCGGGTTGGCATTGAAGCTTAATAGTGGATAAAGGCCGAGTCGATCCAATCGTTGAACCCGAGTTTGATGAAGGTTTTATAGTACATAACCTCAAGTGCTTCCCTAGTCAATAAGGATACGCTCAACGGTGAACTCATACGCCAAGAGCAACAACTAGAGGATCTACGCGAGGAGTGTTACGCCGCCAAATCGTAGTCGTCGAAGGTGATGCTTACGCTTCGGGTCACTTTGTTGGTGTGAGTCGATGGGTGCTTGAAGTGACCGGATTGCATGTACAATGGCTATTTGTAGGTCAGATATCATATGTACGGTGTCAAGCGGACGCTTCTTGGACGATGCGCCCTCTCGTTACCTCATCAAGGAATCGTTAAGGCGCGGCGACCATCGGCATCGAGTCGCTGGCCTCGAGGTCGCTGAGGACTGACCGTGGAATCGCCAGAACCTTGAGCCCGCCATTTGGACTTTGCTTTTTCTAAGGCCGATCACGGGCGGCTTCGTTTCGCCGATGACGCTATCCAAACTCGCTGGTCTGGTTCGCTTGTTCTATGGTCACCTACATCGTCTCCGTCGTTGAAATCGTTGGTGGGCTAGAGTTCGAGGCGCGTCGCCACGCAACGGTTTCCTTTCCGAGCGAATTTGCCGGAGTTAGGTGGTCTCTCTGTGCGATCTCGTCAGTGGCTATCGGAGGATCTTCAGTCACGTCGTTCATGGATATATTTGAGTATTCCCACAGACGGCGCCAATTGTGGTGAAAGGGTTTGGAAATACTCTTTAGATCCTGAAAGACGCCAATGATCCTCACTAGTCACCGAAAAGATTTAACACTCGGTTGGGTGCTTAATTAGCACTGACGGCAAGCCGGCCTCCGCTCAAGAAAGCTTGTTTACTAAGTTTTAGAAGTGATTCTACATACCTTTACAAATCAAGCTCTTGTATTTATATCCATTCTTCGGGCCTCGGCCTAGGGCCTACTTTTTTCACCATTATCTTTTCCTCTATTCGGCTCTAGGATGCTTACCAAATTTTCAAAATTGCGCTTGTCCTCCTCAATCCTCAAACGCACAATTTATTCTTCCAAAGACATTTCTTTGCACTTGTATTTGAGGTAGTTTTTGAATTCCTTCCAGCCTTGTGATAATTACTCAATTAAGGCTGCAACTTGGAAGGATTCACTGAGAGAGATGCCTTCTACATAAATGTCATGCAGAATGAGTTGAAGATCTTAAACTTGGCTAATCACAGTCTTAGAATCAACCATCACAAAATCTAGGAATTTGCCAACCACAAATTTCTTTGAACCCAATCTTCTGTTTGTACTTTTTCTCCAAAGACTCCTAAAGTCCTTTTGTCAGTTTTGATAAGATCAGACGTTATTTAATGTGTTGTCAAGTCCATTCAAGATGAAGTTCCGCAAAGGAAATCAAGATGTTTCCAAGCATCGACCGCAAAGAACCACTTGTCGGCCGGCTTTCATCCTCTTCAAAATAGGAGCATCCTCACGGAGAAACGAGCCAGTTCAGAGTTGTAAGATAAAAACAACATTTTCATACATCTTTTAAAATTAGTTCCTCGAGAACTTCTCCAAATTTTCTCACCATGATTTATCGACATCACACAACACGAGGGGGTCGCAATTGCGCCACCACACTAGTACTTGTTTAAGATTTGTTTTAGTAGCCATAAATTCTAAATTATAAAACAAAATTATAATTAGAATTTATACTACACAGAAAATTAATCCAAATTCACATAATCAAATTCTGTAAAAATAAAAGAAACAAGAATGTAACTTTTATTTTTCAACTAATTTGGAAATAAAATAAAATTTTATTTAACCAAATTAATACCACACAAAAAATTAAATTTCTGTAACACTTCAATAATTAAAAAACTGAAACAGAATTTTAATTAATGAACACTCATAAAATAATTTTTGAAAACCAAAATTCATTTCTAAAAAAATTCCACAAATAAATATTTTGAATTGTTAATGACACCAGTATATTACTACTAGTTGTCAAAGAAAATAGACAGTATATTACTACTATCTGTCAAATAGTATAATCACTATTTTTTTTTTCTAACCAGAATATTATTTTGTAAATCCACAAAAAATAATTTTTGTAAAAGAAGAAAGAGAATGGGAAACAAACGAAAAATTCTATAAATAGAATACTGAAGTGCCTTAAGATTGTTGGAACAATCTTCCGTAAACAAATAAATTGAAACTAAATCAAAGAAAATAAAATAAAACTCATCAATTTATTTTGTCAAAACAAATGAAAAATAAAAGACCAAGTCGAGTGTGACACTCATTCCTTAAGATGATTCGCCCGCCATTGCTTACGGTTGAGTGGCGCCTATCTCCCAGGATACAATGATCTTCACAAATTGTAGTAGCACTTCAAACAATTTGTACGGGGAACCAAATATGTGTTCTAACTCTCTGAATTTTATTCTAAAACTAATATGAAGAATAATGCACCAAAGATAAAAAGTTTGGACAACAAAAGAATATTTTTCAGATCGCTTTTTTGGTCCTCAAGATCGCTGGAAAATGGATGGTATTTATAGGCAACAATATGTCCCATCGTGTGTAAACTACTGTGCAAATATAAAACTATTCTGCATAAATTCAAAATGGAAATCGACAAATCTTGAATCTGTTTGAATTTCAACAAACCTCTAGATGCATTATATTGGATGTTTTTTATCAACCAAAATCTGCTGGAACAAGTCTAGAATATATAGACCAACATGTACTAATTTGAAGTGAACATATATGGTTTTCAATGAATGTGCAAAAGATAATCGCCAAATAGCTTTATTCTGTAGAATCACGATGTATTCAAATCATTCGCGCTTTTATAACTCAATCATTCCGGGTTCAAACAGCTTTGGAATGTTTAACTGCTTTTGATTTTGGATTGGAAATGGATAGAAAATAAATTCATTTTTTGGCACAAAATTTGAATTTTATTTCATTAAAAAATTCAAATAAATTTTGTCTGAAAAATTAATATAAGGACCGTCCAAACCTATAATCCACACCCACGCCGGCCGCTATGGCGGACGGACGGCAGCAAGACGCAAGACATGTGTGGTGGTTTGGGTTAAGGTTCACTTTGTCCATAACTCTTCCTTTCTACAAACTTGAGGTGCCCATTGAGGCTCAACCCAAGTGCTATAGTCTAGAGCTTATATAAACAAAAAAGCTCTCTTAAAGTTTCAATATGGGACAACCTATTTCATAGAAACCCACATTTACTTCTTTAAATTGTCCATTCCAATGTGGGACAACCCATTTCAATATGGGACAACCCATTTTATAGAAACCCACATTTACTTCTTTAAATTGTCCATTCCAATATGGGACAACCCATTTCAATGTGGGACAACCTATTTCATAGAAACCCACTTCTACAAACTTGGGGTGCCCCTTGGGGCTCAACCCAAGTGTTGTAGTCTAGAGCTTATATACACAAAAAAGCTCTCTTAAAGTTTTAATGTGGGACAACCATTTCATAGAAACCCACATTTACTTCTTTAAATTGTCCATTTCAATGTGGGACAACCCATTTCAATATGGGACAACCCATTTCATAGAAACCCACTTATACAAGGTAAAATAAATAAATAAAGGTAAAATCTATTTGTAATAGAAAATGTGGGTTTGTAATACATTTACTTCTTTAAATTGTCTATTCCTTATACAAGGTCAAAATAAATAAATAAAGGTAAAATCTATTTGTAGTACCAACCCTTTTGATCTAATTTAGGCAAGGAGAGATGTCAAGTGAAATTGATTTCATTTATTTTATTTTCACATGCCCATTTTTGCATGCAAGTGCCTCATGTTCATGGAATTTCATGCTAATAAAGGTTGATAAAAAGAAACCTTTCACATGAAAATTAAGACAAAGCTACTTTATTTATGACCCATTCGATTTTTAATCCAACCCCCTACTAGTCAATAGTCAAAATCTCTTCCATCAAATGAAGAACGAGAAAAATTCAAGTCATCGCATCATGATACCATAATATCAAGATATAAATAGCCCACCACCTTGCATGTATGTCATAGCTTTCTTTTGCTTGCCTAAAACAACAAGATGATGAAACCTCTAAACATTGTCTTATTATCCATTTTGGAGTGCCTTTTCTTCTAAGTTTCATCAAATCACATGAGGCTTGTAGAGTCTTAGATGAGGAAAAAGAAAAAGTGTGGATGAAAAAAAGAAAATCTTTTGTTACACTCGAGGGGTTCTGGCCCTTCTTTGGACCAAATCCCCATACCTACATCCTAGCAAGTAGCACAAAAGTCAACACCATCACCAAAAAACTTTGTAGGTCATTCTATGCCTTCTCCGTAAAAAAGAGCGGATGAAAAATGAAAATCTTTTGTTACAATCTCTAAGGATCCGTCCCCTTTAGACCAAATCCCAAGACTTACATCCCCACGAGTAATAGCAAAGTTAATACCATCACCAAAAAAGGCTTTGTAGGTCATGCCATTTCTCCTCCAGCATACCCATAACTCATGGTTCCGATCGGTATGGCCAAAAGTTAATTCTAACCCATCAATGTCATTAACAATATCAAAACACATTTATCTTAAATGTTAAAAAAAACCGAGTGTGACTAGTGACTAAAACTAATAAGCCACGCCCAAAATAAATAAATAAATAAATAAAAATGACTTGAATAAGACTCCAAATTTTAATATTTTCTCCATTCTTTGTTTGCTGTTGATTGTATTAAATATGTACTGCTAGTGCTATAGAATACGGACATCACAAGAGAATGCTCTTGGTTTGTATTTTGATAGTGATTGATTATAGAACAATAATAAAAAGAGTTAATTGATTTCTAAGGTTTTTATTTTTATTTTTTTTTTGGTATTGTTGTTTCTGAAGCTCTTTTATTTTTTTGTTTTTGCTTGCAAAATGTGTTGCTTACTTGTGTTATCGATCTTATGATATGTTATCATCAATAAGAAATTTATATTAAATGCATCTTACAATACATATATAATACAGAGAGGGTAATTTGTGTGAAACTTGGGTCGAGCTAAGACCGGTTGGAAAGTGGACCGAGCTATGGGTCGAGGTGATCCCTTGCATAACTCGGTCCTGATCCTTTCAATTTGGTCGAGAGGTCTGCCGTTAGCTTGGTCAAGGTGCTCGATCGAGATATAGGAAGAAGAACTGAGCTAGAGCATGCCTAAGGTATCACCGACAGGCGGGTGAGCACGGTTAAAATTAGTTTAAGGCAAGCTGCTAACTCGACAGGTCACTATAAAGACCATGGTTGGGTCGCCTCACTTGGTTAACTGAGGAGGGGCAAAAGATAAGCATTATCTTTTTGACTCCTAGGAGGACTCGCTAAGGAGAGTAGAGTTCGACTAGGATTGTGCAAACTATCTCACTTGGTTGGTAGTGAGTAGGGTGTGTGATTCCTAGGAGGACTCTTATAAGGACAGCTTGAATCCTACTAGGATTATGCTGCAAAATCTATAAAAGCTCATAGCAGACCTATGTAATCGGTATTACAATTCTACTCTAAAAACACAAAGTTGTTTGTCTATTGTCTATTTGTCGACTTAGGCATCGGAGAGGTATCCGCACACACCCGGCCAGCTCACGCTTGTGTTTTTAGGAAGTAAAGGGACGCCGTCTGGAGGGAGGCAAACTTGATCAACAAAATTATACGAGAAGATTATTTTGTTCTCGTACAATTGGCGTCGTTTATGGGGATTGCACGAAGAACAAAACCTTTTGATCGAGTTTTCCTCTCTAGTTGAAACCAATGGCGCACAATGAAGATTTGCCGCAATCTGCTATTAATGGGCAAATGCCGGAGGGGGGCGAGAGACGCGAAGGTTTACCTTTTATCCCATCCATGGCAGAATTAGAACCCTAGCGACGGAACTCCTACAGGGACACATGGGAGATGGGGCACCAATCCCCGTCGCTCTCAAAGTCCTGAAAGACAGAGGTGGAGGTTGGATCCTCAAGTTCTAGAGGATCGCATGAGGGAGCAAGACGAGTTAATAAGAAGGATGGCGGCAGACATAGCGACAATGAAGCACCAGATAAAGGAAAAAGGGGTGGCAACGGAAGAAGGGCGCAAAGGCAACACGCCCTCTTACCACTTGGAAGATCGTGGCAGACACATCACGCCATCACAAGCAGAAAGTAAGAGCCTTAGAACAGGCGACACTCAATCAAGGACTTTCAAGACTTGTTACTCTAGGTCTGAGAGAACGAGGATTGAATGGTCGTATACAGAGGGAATCAACTATCGGCCCTCACACACGCACCAAACGACATCTAGTCTCACGGAGTTGCCCAGGTCAACGGACCAGCGAACAATGCTCGAGAAGAAGGCCTGATGGAAGGAGGACACCAGGCTCATGACACTCGCAGAAGTTTCAAATTTCTACAACGGTTGGCCTAGGACACATGAGAGTGTCAAGGTAGGGATGCCAATGTCGCTTTGCTTTTAACCAACAGATAAAGTATTAGCAAGGTTACAAAGCTTGTCGTTCATTCTGGCAATTGAGAACGCACCACTGCCCTCAGGCTTCCACCAGCCCAAATTCACCACTTATGTGGGGAAGCCAGACCCCTACATGCACTTAAGCCACTTTCGCTAGGTTATGGTAGTATACCGGCGAAACAAGGCTCTAATGTGTATCCTATTTCCATCCAGCCTTGGCGACCTAGGTTTAACCTGGTTTGGAAGACTGCCAGAAGGTAGCATAGCCTCATGGGCACAGGCTATGCTCAGTGACTAGATTTAGAATGAATACCAAGACACCAAAGGAGATTGACTACCTACTTCCATTCACATGGGCTAAAAGGAGACATTGAGGTCTTACAACAGCTTGATATCGGAGACTTTCAACCAGATTAGGGATTGCCCTACAAATCTCGACATCGCACAATACTAACGGGTTTACTACCGGTAACAAATTAAGGGATTCAATGACAATGATGCCACCCTCACGATGGAGGCCCTAATGGAGAGAGTTTATCAACATATCTAGGTAGAGGAAGATAGCACCTGAAAGCAAAATCTGCACACCTGATGCCAGATAAAAAGACTACAACAAAAATCAACACGGTAGAACAACCAAGCAAGAATGGGCGAGGCAGGCGAGCCAACAAAGAGGAACCCAAGCAAGGAAATTAAGAGTATGACCGCCATTACCACAAGATTCAATAAACCCATCTACCGGATTCTAAGTGAGATACGCTGATGAACCCTTCGTCATGTGCCACCAAGTTGGGAAAAGCACAAAGGTTATGATAAGAGGAACCATTGTACCTTCCATGATGAGAAGGGCACCACACGAAAATTGCACACCATTGAGGCAACATCCGGAGGGTTAGTAGCCACTAGACACCGGACCAAAGATATCAAGGAGAACATAGTCTCCCCAGACATCAACTGCTAAGTGATGCGGTCGATGGTCCACCTCAGGCATAATCAACGTTATACATGGATCGCCGAACCGAGCGGTATGTCACCAGAGGATGATCTAAAAGGCCGAAAGCACTTGAGAGAGGTATTATGCACAACCTACCGCTCAAAAAGGGCGTAATAGAGGCTACAAACGCTATATCCTTTTCAAACAGGGACCTAGCAAGGCTACATTGCCTTCACAATGACGACTGTGGTCACTTTGCGCCAAGAATTTCACATCAAACGGATTCTCGATTGACCAAGGAAAGCTCATGTGAGATAATGTACTACGAGACCTTCAAACAATCGAAATTGAGAACAAGGACTTGGCACCTACAACATCTCCTCATCGGTTTCAACTCAATGCCGTAATGGCCAGAAGATAATCCCGCCAATCAAGGCAGAACAATGACAAAACAGTGGAATTTCGTATTGAAAGTCCCTTCCACTTATAACATAATCTTGGGAAGAGCATGGATGCACGCCATATGCTCGGTGGCGCCAACCTACCATCGCATTACGGTTCCTAATGAAACCGACACGGATTGAAGAAATCTTAGAGACCAAATCATGTCAAAATAGCGCTTTGTCACAAAGAACAGTAGCAGCCGTGGCAAAAGGGTTTGTTCAGATGGTTAAGGAGCCGAAGTTAACGAATTGTTTGCCGACGCTTCAAGAAAGCAGGTAACGTGTATGGCGCGGAAGACTTGGTTGAGGTGAGGATAGATGAAAAGAACCCGAAAAATTCTTTTACTCTACCATCATTATCTAGCACCGAGAGAGGAGATCATGGAATTCTTAACCTCTAACATCAAGTGTTTTGCCCGACACCGCATTTACATGCTTGACATTGACCCTAATTTCATCTCCCATCAACTTAAAGTCCACCCAACTGCTAGGCCAATTATTCAGCGAACTCGTTGATCGACACTTCACCACGCAGAGATAGTGGCAAAAGAAGTAAGAAACCTGCTGGAGGCAGAAGCCATCAGAGAAGTACACTATCCCGAATGGATCTCCAACACTATAGTAGTGCCAATGAAGAACAGCAAATGGCGCGTTTGTGTGGACTACAAAACGGTCAACAAAGCATGCCTAGAAGATTTTTCCCTACCACTGATAAGCTAACCGGTGGACTCGACGCATGGTATAACCGACTTAGCTTCCTTGATGCGACGAGGTTACCATCGTATCGCTATGTATGAACGTAACAAGAGGTCACGCCATTTACAACGCCATGTAATTATATCACATGGTCATGCCCTTTGGCCTAAAGAACGCAGGGCTACATTCCAACTAAGGTCACCAAATGTTTGAACCATTGTTAGGCGTAACAATGGAGGCTACATAGATGACATGGTAGTCAAAAGCAAGGATGAGAAGGACCATCTCAGGGACCTCGGCGAAATGTTTCAAACCTTGAAGTCCTGCTGTTACGCCTAAACACATCTAAGTGTGCATTTGGCGAGGATCGTGCAAATTCCTAGGCTTTAGTGACCAACCGGTATAGAAGTTGATCCTTCAAATCAAAGCAATCCAAAATCTTGAGAGGCCCAACACAACAAAGAGGTACAGATCTCATTGGTTTAGCAAACTATGCTCAACGGTTCATAAGTCGCCGTCGGACAGATGTCAACCATTCTTCCAAGCAATCAAGGCCAAATTGAGTGGGATGAGGAATGTGACCACGCCTAGAAAGCTTGAAAGAATACATGACCTCTCTCCATTGTTAGTAACCCCGCATCAGAGAAAAGCTCTTTTGTACTTAGCGCTTCACAAAGATGCACAACGAAGGTTGGTCGAGCGAAGGAATCCAACACATGCCTATCTTTTATGTTAACAAGACCTTTTGGCGTCAAACAAGGTATTTATCATTGAAAAGTCATTAGCTTTGATGATGGCCTTAAGAAAGTCACACACTATTTCCATGCCCACACCATGATCGCCCCAACGGCTTTTCCATTAAAGGCCTTTGTTTGAGAGGGCGGATTTTTCTAGATAAATCTTGAAATGAACAAGGAGTTGGGCTGATATCAAGTTTCAACCCAAAACCGCAATAAAAGCCCAAGCTTTAGCAGACTTTGTGGCTGAGTTCACACTAGAAATCATCACATTTGCCCGGGCCAATTTGACCCACACAACCGGTAAGGGGGAGAAAGTGCCGCATAAACTACGCAATTTAATATAGGATGCCCAGATACATTGTAAGCCATACAGATTGAAGATGTGAATAAGGAACAGCATCATACTATTCCCAAAGTGGGGACTCATCAAAGAGTAAAGACTTGTGGCAATGACAAGAAGATCAAACCTCAACAACGGACATCGATTTGGAAGAAAACATCGACAACGCCCATGATCCCAAGACATCATCCGATCCTCTACTTGCTAGAAGCTATTCGCCTGGAGAGATGTGGAAACTTCCATGGATGGAGCATCCAACAGCACCTGCAGACTTGGAATAGTCCTCATCTCACCAGATGGCTTGACAATTGAACAGCAAATAACCTTGGCTTCCCAAAGATCCAACAACAAGGCGGAGTATGAAGCATCAAGAAGGTGCTTAAAATCAACACTTTACATGAAGGCTACCAAACCGATGGTATACAAGGATTCTACCGGTAGTCAACCGATTTCAAAGTACTACGAGGCAAAAGATGATAGGATAGCTAAGTACCAGGAATTAGTCAAAAAGGAGGCCATGAAGTTCAAAGTAGTCTGGATACAGCAAATCGGACGGGAGAAAAATGGTAGAGCAAACGAGCTGGCAGGTTTTGCTTCAATGGCAGATACATCTATCCCACACCCATTACTGATCGACTTCCTACCCAAACCAAGCATTGAAGAACCCGAAGTAGCTGAGGTATGTTGTGCCGAACTGGGCCCTTCTTGGATGGACCCCATCATAGTATTTTTAAAAAGATGGCATCTTGCCTGAAGAAAAGAAAGAAGCCAACAAACTTAGAGCCAAATCACAGCGATTTTGGCTCTCTCCATCACTAGTATTGTATAAAAGATCCTTCACAAGACCCTACCAAAATGCGCCCATCCCAATAAGGTCGAGGCATTTTTGTTCGAGATACATGAAGGCATATACCGAAGCCACCAAGGAGGAAGATCATTGGCTTACAGGCAATTTTGCAAGGATATTGGTGGCCATACATGCTAGCAGCATTCAGAGAAATACATCAAGAAGTGCGAGAAATTTTAAGTTCGTGATATCAAATACATCAACTACCAGAGAACTCCTACGACTAATCTAGTCTATGGCCCTTCGCAATGTGGGGTTCGACATAGGGGACCACTTCCAACCGCATTCGGCAACAGAAAAGTTCTTTCTTGCAAAGAACAGACTACTTTACAAAGTGGGTAGAGGCGTACACTCACATCAATAAAAGAGAAAGATGTCAAGAAGTTCGCCTAGTAGAACATCATTACTCGATTCGTGATACCCATTTTAAGGCTCCATTATCTCGACAACCACACTCATGTCGATTGCCGGTAAAATCTTCTCGTGGGCTTTTTGCTAAGAATACAAGATAGAA